>JAPZDV010021045.1:0-21681 GCA_029814665.1 Acanthurus lineatus | reverse complement strand
AGCACTTCATGATGCTGGATGGTCTCTGAGACAAATAGGGACAGGTGGTCTAATAAATTTGTTAAGCACTGTACATAGTAATCATATTTGAGGTGCATAGATCCTAATTTTTTTAAAGCTGACATTGCCAGCTGTCAATTATCATTGTTTTATTATAGCAGCCCCTATAGTTTGTAGTGTTAAAGGATCTCCACTAGATGGGAGTGTAATCTTGACTATCAGTAATACATGACTTCATATTTAACCCGAGAACCACAAGGTATCTTACGTAATTAGCAACATACTTTTACTTAATCTGTTCAGTCAGTTAAGCTATACGCAGGACTTACAAAGTGCAAAGCAACAATTTGCCAGACTGGGCCTTTTAAGGTACTCTTCTCCAAATAGTTAAGATTTAAAAAAAAAAAAAATCTAGATCCACTCACTTCTGCACACTCATTCATATATTTAAATACGTCCTCATTTCAGCATGGATAATAGCCCCCAAGAATGGTAGGACTAAAATTTGTGTCTTGGAATATTTGTGGACACGGTACCACCTGGTTAAGCTTCAAGCTGATATCTGCCTTTTCAGGGAACACATCATTCAGAATCAGACCGCAATAAATTATAGTCATCACAATTCAAACACACATTTTCTGTACACAACAATAAAAAAAGAGTATGTATTTTTTATAAATAATTCAGTATCATTTGTTTATAACACTTACATCACTGATCAAGGTTGTTTCATTATCTGTCAATAACAGTTCTTTAACAATAGGCAATCTGTATGGCCCAAACTCTGATGACCCCCCTTTTTTCACAGTTTCTTTTCATTCATCCCAAGTATCCCTAACTCCTCAATAACAATCGCAGATGACTTTTATACACTTATTGACCCACTATTAGACAGATCAGTCTTCTCAGACAATGAACGCATACGGCAGTCCACAGAAACAGAAACAATACACCAGTTCAAGCTTCATATACCCACCACCTTCAATACATCTCTCTCTAAAAAGATCCAGAATTTGACAGACTACTTATACAAGAGCGGACATCCTTTCATGAAATAATGATTTCCCAAAGTCAACATCAACCCCTCTATGGGAAACAGGAAAAGTCATTTTAAGAGGAATAATGTTCTCATACTCCATTCAAAAAAAAGAAAGAAAATCAACAGGAAACTGAACTAGAACAAAATGCCAAAGAACTTGAAATTATTAAAAAAACAAATGAGGAGAAAACAAGGAACAATCGACCATCTCCACCATCAAAGATTTAGCAGGAAAACCAGCAAACACACCAGATGAAGTAATTAAAATCTTTAAAGACTTTTACGCCAAACAATACTCCTCAGAAAAATAACCGAAAACAAGAAAAACAAATCATGTCTCAAAGGCAACTTTTCAAAAGAGCACACTCCACTCACTCCAAAACTCAGAAGGAAATCCATGCTGCTCTCAAAAGAATGCCAAAAAAAAACAAGCACCTGGACAAAGTGAATTGCCTGCTGAGTTTTACATACACTTGTGATACACCCTACATCCAATTTTATCATAAATTGGTGAGAGAAGTAAAGCAGAATTCCAGACCAACATGAAGCATCAGTCTCACTCCTCCTAAAGCCAAAGACCCACCCTACCATCAAGCTACCACCCAATATCACTTTAATGTGGATATAAGTCAGCACCAAAGCACTCTTAAAATAAAAAATTAAAAATCTCTTAAATAAAAGAGATTATTCCATCCATAACTTAGCCTTTTTGAATTTACTTTGCATTTCTTTCAAATTTTTGGCCAATAATGTATTTTAGTTAACTCCTCCCAGAGATTTCATCGGACCAACTTGAAATTTGGCATGTACCCTCTTTAAAACTTTGTGATGAAAAGTCATCAAAGACCCTTTTTTTGTGATTAATGTGGTGGTCATAGCTTGCTGGCCATTTTGAGTGTTTGGTTATGAAAAATGAAATGCATATAGTTATAATATACGTTGTCAGATCTGAATTTAACATTATGTGCTTGATAGGAGTCTCAACCTGAATACATCCATATGCCAGTATTGAATCAAAGTCAAAGCACCACCCACTGGTTAAAAAAACATACAACAAACCCCCTGGGAGACATGAGCAAAACCCAACAGGAAATCAGCCATTTTAAATTAACTACATTTTTTGCATTGTTTTAGTGATTTCCACGTTATCTACATTTAACGAACGCCTCCTAGAGGTTTAATCAGACCAACTTGATTTTTGGTATATATCCCCATGAAACATTTCTGATGAAAAGTTATCAAAAGGTTTTTTTTGGGCCGGGGGTGTGGTCGGTTTAGTGATGTTGCCATTCTGAGCAATCAACCATGAAAAATGAAACGCTTATAACTTCAGTGTTCATTGCCCAAGATGCACCAAACTTCAGTGTGTTAAGATTCCCTGCCTGAACACAGTCAGATGTCAGAACTATGTCATTTTTAGAGCATCCCCGACTGGCAATGGGAAATGACATTTTTTAGACCTATGTGCTTCTCCTAGCAGGTTGATTAAATTCAGCTCAAATTTAGTCAGATAAGCCAAAACACCTTAATCATCATAAATTGTGACTTCTGTCCTTTTTATACAATGAATGGCATAACCCTAGTGGCATGGCATAGGTTCAGGTTTACACTAGAAAAAAGAAGAGGTTGTAAATTTCTTATTCCCATCCAATCTTACCCACGTCTCATTACGATTACAAATTCCATCCCCAGGAAGATGACATACAAATTTGGGGTCAAGCACATTATGCCCCCTGGTGGCTACCACTACCAAGTAAACCATGCGTTGCAATCATGATGTGATTTTCATTTAATTCTCATGCACCCACCACTCTGTTTCCGGGAATGAGACACACAAGTACTCTGCGTTGTCGAGGGTGACTGTGGCCCTTCACAATGGGCGCTGGGTAGCCAGGAGCTGTACAATGCTCCTTGCAGCTTTAATTATCATTATGGTAATTATCATTATTGATGATATTACTCTTATAGATAACATTAGATTTATCAACTTTATTATGTTGTGTTATATGTATGCTGCATGCATAAATCTCTTATTCAAATATGCAGACACATTCACACTCTGTTACTTTCTGCTTTTGTCTGTCTGTTTATTATGTAACTTTTATGTCACTCTGTTTTTGTTATGTTATTACAACAAAACAGGAACTATTAAAAAAAGAGTAAAAATGTTTAATTATGACAGAAACAACTGAAATAATTCCTGAGAAAATTTACACTATTTTTCTAAAGTGTAAGTGTGTCTTCAAGACCAAACAACTTCTCCAATCATAATGTCTTATGAAATTTAGAGAAGCCTTAAAAAGTCTTTTTTTATTAAAGAAAACAGTGACTTAAACTAGGAAAAGTCTGAGTTTTGGGTGAGTTGAGTTGGAATGACCCACAAGTTAAAGTTGAGGAGTCACAGATAAGTGGAGGCGGATCGAGCTGGTTATCCCTAGTATGTATTTATATAAAAAGTACACCATGACCTGGATAGATGGATGTTTGATGTTCTTAATTGTATGCAGTTGTATTGAAATACACATTGTGAAATACACAATACTTGATGCTCTGTTTTAAATCTCTTGTAGGTATCTCCCTGAATCCTGAACAGTGGAACCAACTTAAAGACCAGATTTCAGAAATTGATGAAGCCATTAAGAGAGTATAAGCATCTCTTATTTGTTGTCTGTTGAACTATTTGAATATGTCAACTAACCAGTTTTGTAAATTGCCTGGGATCGTTTTCTAATGGACTTCAGTTCGCAGTTGTATAGATCTAGCATCGTGCATACTCTGGTTTCTGTGTAAAACTTGTTTTTGAGCTGTTGTAGGAAAGATGAGAAGTGTTTGACCATTACAGTTGGTGAATTGGGTGCATCAACACAGTGATGTTTGTATCAAATAATAAAAATGAGGCACTAGCTTAAATTTGTTCAGTCTTCAACTTAATTCATGTTCAGTTTAACAATTGTGTAGATATAAATCATAAGACTTTGTACATCTAACCTTGAAGTATGTAGCATCAAAATCAGTGCACTTAAGTATCTAAAAGCAGAGCCCAGGCTGTCATGTAATTTTGGGAGATTATGTTTGTGGGACCATGAGGTTTTGAAAATAAATAATACTATTAAACAAACTGGCAGATAATTGAAAGCATTGTATTTGATTTGAATATCTAACCAGTTCAATGGTAAATGTAAACCAGTTAAATCATAAAGAACTTGAGCTGTGTGTGAGAAAATAATTAAAATAATTCTCATGAAACTTGGCAAGATCAAGTGTATCACTTCATCTATAGATGACGACTTACATATGCCAGAAATTATATATCATTTAATACATGTGTGCATTTAATGCACATTAGACTGGGTCATGTACAAGCCTTTATGCCAGGTACATCTGATTGAGGTAGGAAACGTCAGTTCTTGAGAAGACCTGAGGTAGGTGCCTGCATAAATGCTGCTGATAAAACCATATATATATATATTCTTACCCCATAAGACTAGTTTTTAAGCCTAACATCACCTGAGGCAAAATGTGACATATCAAAACAGATTTTTCCAGAGTCCCTCCTTAAAGACTGTCTTTAATGCTGCACTGAACAGAAGTTAATATGCTGTTCATACAAATATCATCTCATTTCACACTTACAGCATGCCTATGCTGTCAACAGAAATGCTTTTTTTAACAATATGTTTATTAATGTTTTTCTCAGAAACATCAGAAACATCAGAAACATACACCTACTTATCCACATACATACATAACAGTATAATTTATGTCTTAGGAGTATTATCTGTGCATGATTAACTGTATACTAACAATCCATTAATATTTGACTGGTACTTTCTTCTTTATTAGTCAGTTGCACAGTCCTCTTTACTCTGCTCTGATCACTTTGCAAAGGCTTATTAAAATACACAAAGACATGTCTGTGTTCAATCCTTATTTTTGCCACAATTATTATGACAATATAATCACAGAATAATAATAATTTAACTTGGTAAATGTTTGAAAAAGTAAGCAAAAAGCTAGCTTGCTGCTGTTGTGCGAGCAAGCCACTGTATGCTAAAATGCTAAATAGTTTCGTTAGCCTACTGAATGAGTTCTTGTGATTTTTAGTATTTACTGTGTACTGCTCTTCATGCTTCACTACTCAATTATTTGACTTTCCACTTCATAGCTTTTGTCTTTAATAACAGGAACTCAGGTGATCAAGTGCTTGCCACAGATATACACATACTGACTGGGCAGGTCTCAAGGTTTATGATTTTCTTCCTCTCCGCACATGGCCTGAAGCCACAGATCTCTTCTTTTACCGTACTTTCCTCTTAAGGAAGTAAAGAAAAGCGTAAAGCAGGACTTTTTGTTATTTGAAGAGCAGAATGCAAAGCAAAGGCATTTAGGCATGATGTCCCCAGTTATTACGGTCTGGGCCTATACTTTCACAGCATTTGTTTTCACTTTAAATGGGGCATATTCGTTTTGACTCTAATAAAGAAATGTGGCTGCTCTCGTCTATACATCCATGTACAACCCTGTTTACAATGAGCACTTGAGGTAGCATTTGGCTGCTGGTAACAGGCTCAGTTTGTATTGATTTTAACGCATAAACAGTTATCACTGAAGATTAATCTGTCCCTTTGTGCTACACACTCTGCCTGTAAATATGAGCACACGTTACTTCATGTTAACTGTGTGAATTAAATGGATTGCTTCAAAATATGTTTATATCATGATTGTGAACAAAATACTGACACATTGAAGGAATTCTGTATTGTGTGTGTGTGAACATCAAGTTATCAGGCTAAGAAGGTAGCAATTTGGGAATCAAAGAATGCATACCTTAATATTTTTTTGTATTTGGCATGCAGTTCTACTACTATTGGTTTCAAACCAAGGTTTGGGACATTATAGTAGACTAAACAGCATGTCAGTGAGTAGGGTGACCAGATGAGACTGGGTAAAATTGGGGACAGAGGAGTTAGGGGTGGGTGTGGTCAAGTGATAGATATGTGAGCAGTAAAACACATGTCAGTCAATACTCAACACTAATTTTTTTTTTTTTATTCATATTTTCCTCCCCAACTTCTCCCAGTACCTGCAGTATGGTGTCTGTTTTTTGGCTGAATGATCACCAGGTCCCAGGACACCAAGCTGTCAGCAACAGAAGGTGTAATTTCCCTCTGTAATTTTTTGAAAATTGAATAGCCTCGTAACATCACCCTTGCAGTACCAAGGCAGTACTGGGTAGTTAAAAAAAACAGCCAAAGTTCATGTCAGAAATAAACTGCAGCAGCCAAAGCAGAGCCAGCTGCAGAGTGGCAACAAAAAATGAGTCACAATGATCAGTGTTAAATGTTAAATTAGGCTATAAGGCTTAAGTCTAATTTTGGGATAATTATTGGGAGATGATTCACGATTCACAACAAATGCTCGTAAGACTGTCAAAAATTTTTGGGACATCTAGTCACCCCATCAGTAAGAAATTTCAGACAACCAGGGCTTAGTTTGAGAGTGACTTCTCCCTCTGTGTCTTTCTCCCTATAATGCATGCTCTGTGGTACTGAAATTTAGCACCTTTGATTATTGTGAATAGAATAAGGGTGAAACCCTGGTAGTTCTGCAAAGTTTCCTGTTTCATCAAGACAAAATAAGTTGTTGTAACTTGCCTGTTTCTCATCCAATCTGTCCCAAATTTCACATGGTGATAAGATTTCCATTCTGGGGAAAGTGAGGAGTCTTGCACGTAAGGCCCCCTGGTAGCTACCATGAGTAAATCCTGTAAGGAAATAATGATGTAAATTACAGAAAATTCTTGTGTGTATGACACTCTTTGTACAATGATGTGATCTGCATTGTCTGGGGCAAATAAAACCACTTAGCAATGGGCACAGGGGTGCAAAGGCCCATTCAACCCTGCTTGCAGCTTAATTTGGTTTTATTTTTGAATGAGGCTTCTGTCTTCTCTGATCTAATCCTGTTTGCCCTGATTACACCACATGTAAGAGACCACAGAAAGAAAGTTTTTCAAAACACATCACATTTTTGCAGTACAACCAGCCTTTCTTAAACACTCTAAGGTTTGCTCAGACCAATAAAAGTATCTGTCATTGACAATTATTGGACACGCCATCACTGTAGGTATGAGTAACTTCCAACATCCCTCACAACAGTCTATTTGGTTTTTTTTAAATGGCACAATGCTAATCATTCATTCTGAAAATAAATAGGAAAAAAGTTATGGTGGAATATGATATTTGAACAAAATAGCGTTTTATAAAGCTACTCTGACTTATAATGATCATTTGCATTAACTGTTGTTTTCAAAATGGACTAGATTAGAGAATGTCTTAAAGTCTTATTACATGTACAAGAAGACTGTACTTTTGCCTGTTAAATCCAGTCACATGCATCTCACAAGTTACAAGATGGCAGTGTCCTGGTCGGCTGCGGCTGCTTTGGCTCCCGACAACAATATACAGTCAACTTTGCCATCTAGATCGGTGTGTTTTGCACCAATAGCTCAGCACAACAACACTAGGTTGTGTAGGTCTGCAAAAGAACCTCGACTGGTTACTTCACACCACTTCCCTGGTGAAGAAAGCACAGCAGCGCCTGCACTTCCTGCGCCGGATGAGAAGAGCCTCCCTCCCCGCTTCCATCCCCTCCACCTTCTACAGGGGGACCATCGAGAGCCTGCTGACCAGCTGCATCTCTGTCTGGTCTGGGAGCTGCAAGGCCTTAGAATGGAAGTCTCTGCAGAGTGTGTAGAGGACAGCAGAGAAGGTCATTTGGACTCCGCTACATTTCAAATGCTTTTTCTGTTCGGTGCAACTTTTTTCTGTTTATTTATCTATTTATATTTATATCCAAAACCACTAAAATAGAAACATGCCGGTGCAAAATTGCTGCTACTCTGCTCTGTGCAATATTCCATGTACATATTTTGTCTTTTTGCACTCATATTTATATATTTATATCACACTCATATTTGTATATTTACATTGCACTCATATTGATATATATATATTTTTTTATGTATGTATATAGCCACGTACAGTTACTGTTATTTTCCTTACTTCCCAACACTGCCTGATACAACTCTAGAAGCCAATGTGACGAAATTTCTTCCCCCAGATGCACTGCTGTGTAATTTGAGAAATGACAATAAAAGGAAGTCTGTCTATTTTTCAAATCCATAGAAACTCTTATGATTTCTCTAAGAGATATTTCAAAAAATCTGTCAGTTTGTAAATTCTAGTACCATTTTAGACACTTAGAACCCCACACAAACTGTAATGCCCTTATTTTTATGTAAAATTAACTTAATTAATGGATCCCAGTTGAATCCTGTCAAGCTCTGGAGGAGTACAATCATGTGCATTTTTATTTTAGAAAAGGCTTTTAGCCATTGCCTGCTTCTCCTTTCCAGCAAACATGCCCGTGTGTGGCCCACTTAGGTAAAGTGAGGGTTTACTTTGGTCATGTGTGGTTAGGGGCACAACCACACTAATCCCACGTGGGCCCCCCTTGGGTTTGCCTATGCAGGGCCCACAGCAGTTTTATCCTTTAGGGCCCCAGTGAAGTTTACTGTTGGTAACCCATAGTGGGCTTTCCCACAGAAGCACCTACAGAGTACAGCACCTACCCTTCATGTGGGTAAGCCCTTGAGGGGCCTGCAGCAGTTTTCCCCCTTGACATCCCCCCACTGGTGACTCGTGTTTTAAGGCCTTAAGGGCCTTACTATATCTAAAAACATTAGTCTACTGTGTAGGTGAGCTGCCACCTCACCGGGCAAATAAGCTAGCATCCTGATGAAAGGCCTACATCAGTGATAACAACGAATATCTTTCACTTTAAATCCTTATAACAAATTTAAGAATAATGGATATCTACCGAATCTCATTTAACTATATATGCTATTCATGTAAGAGAACAGCAGGAATTTGTGGTTTCACATTGTTGTTTCCAAAGTAGATATCTGCACATGACTTAAAAGGGCAGGTGGTGGAGGCCCTCAGATACCTATCATTTATCAATTACTTACACCAAGTGATAATAGGTGGAAGTATATAAACTATATAGAATGTTCCTTTAGTTCCACAGCAGTCTCCAAGGCCAGAACAATGAATGCTGTGTTGTTTGCAGAGCTTCCAGCCAAAAGTGATGAATGAACAGTGGAGGCATGTATGCGTAAACAGTAGCAAGGATCTGTGATGTCTAAAGAGCCTGTTTTTCAGCCTGGTTTTGTTAGATTTGTCTTGTTTGGAAACGTACACTCACACAGCAGCAAGTGCCTGGGAAATGTCAACAAATACTGCACTCCCCTGTCTTTAACGGGTCAGGACCAGTAAACCAGGAAAGGTCACCAGTAAACAGTAAATGTCATTCAAACAGTTACCATCACACTTTTCTTATAAGCAGGCATCAAGATGATGTGAACTTTACCAAGAGTCAGGACAACCAAATGTTTAAAAAGTCATTGCAGCTGAGAGGCTTACTGGCAAATCTGCAAGAACTGTCTTTGTAAAAGACTGATCTAGATTCTAACCTATGAGCATGAGCTTAGAACAACTCACATCAACAGTTTCAGAAAAGAAGATAACATGTTTAAACAGGTGTTTTAGTACAACAAACAGTGCTATAGAGCAACAATAAAATGTTTGCTTGTTTTACAAACCAAAAATTATGTTTTTGTTTTGAAAAAAAAAACACACCCTCATATATATATAATGCACATGTATAAATATTCCTCTATTCCTCCATTCTATCCTTCCTTTTGCTAAAACAAATGTCTTATATCTAAAATAATTTTAATTAGGATGCCATTTTTTTTAAGATACTTTAATCAGTTACTGTCTGCAGACACTCACCCAATATAGACTTGCCATTGCAGTGATGGCGTTGCAGCAAAATGGTGGCGTACACAAACCGGTTGCCAGATTCATCTACGAAGAGGTGAAACACTGAGGGCAGGTAGCATGTTTGGCTAAACACAAAACAACAGCACTGATTCCCATATAACTAGCATGAGTTAACATATAAAGTACGTGAGTTAACTTTAAATTGGGCCACAAATAGAAGATTCTGGGAAAGGGGACCATGGTTCAAGGTCTCAAGAGAAGTGCAAACATGTTTAATTAAGTATTAGATTATTACTAGGACTTAATGGACCCCATGTATAATAAAAAGGTTGGGCCCTAGAGACTCTGACAAGTGTGGGAGATGTGATACTTCTTGTGGTACTCTCCTACACATGTTGTATTCATTCCCCATGTTAGATCTCCTGTGGTCTGAGACTATATCCTTCATCAATAAACTGATATCCTCTTCACTGTTGCAGGAACCAATGCTTTGACTGTTTGGGGTCCCACCAAAAGGAAGTTGTCTGAACATCCACCAGACTTCATGGTGCCCGATAGCTCTAATTACAGGTTGTAGGATAGTATTATGCCATTGGAAAACTACAGGGGTCATATCAGTAACAACACAGATGGATAAAATGGCAAAAATATCATCTTATGAAAGATAATGTTATAAATTAACAGACAAAGCAATATATATAATGAAATTTGGGGTCCATATCTTTTGATAATCTGTTTCATAAATGATCTGTCTGCACTCTTTCGGACAAAAAAATGCTTTGTTTTGTGACTGATTTGAGGTAATACTCAATCATATTATTCATTAATGTACTGTTTAAAAGATGTGTATCTTGTAAACCAGTAAATGGCATTTGACACTCTGTTTTATTTCTTTTTTTTCCTCTCTTGTAACTGTTCTTCTTTTGACTCAAATGTAGATGATGGAGATATTGACAAACGTAAATGGGTCATTTTGTTTATTAAAAAACAAAAAGATAATTTAAAAAATTGGGCCACAAACAAACATTTTGAGCAGATGTTGTGATATAAATCAATTCCCAGTTCTCTTTAAAATTAGATCATTTTCAATAAACTGTCAACAGCCAGTTCCTACAGAAGACTTCAATTGATAAAAAAAAAAATTAACTTAAAGATTTTGTTGCAATTAGAACTAATCGACTCTTTTTCTGAAAGCTTAGGAATTTTCAACGACAGGCAAACAACTGAAGAACTTAAGATATGGTAGAGATTGGTTAACCTCCCCACCAATTGAGTGACTGAGAATAGGACACATTAAAAAATTTCTGGATGTACATTTTTTTGGGGCAGCTCCAGCTTTAAGAGGTGGGGTATGTTCTCTATTCAATAGAAGGACAATGGCTCGATCCTCTACTTGTCTGGTCCTCATGTCGAGGTGTCCTTTAGAAAGATGCTGAAATGCAATTGCTCAGGAGAGCTGTTCCATTTGTGTGTAAATGTGTGTAAAAGTTATTGATGAACAGGGTGATACTTGCAGAGAAGCTGCCTGCCAGCGCTTAGAGAAGTCCAAGATTAGTTAAGTGCAGTCCATTTGAAAAAAAAAATAGGTTGGAAAAGGATACTATAAAGATAGTAAAGAATAAACTTAACATTTTTAAATAATATTTGCAATATATTAAATATGTATATATATATATATATATAAATAAATGATATATAAATAAATAAATAAAAATAAATAAATATATATATTATGGCCAGTTAATTGGAATTATAGTCAAATATTCACTTTGACAAAGTGTTGGACAGCCTGCTAAATGCCAGAGTTTTTGGTGAGCTGGTTTAATGTCAAACTCTATCAAACGGCAAAAGGTTACACTGGGGGCTTTGTATCAAAATAGTTATTCAATAAAACACTATGCTAAAAGTCTATTCAGTGTTTTTGGTGTCATTAACAGATTACAGAAACTCTGAAATCTAGGTTGCTTTGTAGCCATGAGTACAAACAACAATGCTTTAATAGTTAATATAAAGATCACACATTGTGCAAAATACACTTTTTTTAATAGTTTTCCAATGAAAATATGTGGCCCCAGCCTGTTTAAAGACCCCCCTAAAATGAGAAAAGCGTATTTTTTCCCTGTCTGGCTTGCTTCACCTTTCAGGGAATGTGTGCCCAGATACTGTATTCCATATTTGCTCCCCTTATGAAATCAAAAGGGGTAAAACCACACCTCCAGTAAGGGGACAGTACCAGTGCTGTGTGTTTGTGTCACCTTGTAGAGTTGCCATTGTTTTCTTGGCCTCTGTGGACCACTGAAGATGTTTAAGATGCAGAGAAAGCACACTAATTGCTCTTTGTTGGCTGCAGGAATATTTATATAGTTTATTTATATAGTGCCACATCACAACAAAAAAGGTCTCAAGATACTTTACATATAAAGTAGGTCTAGACCTCACTCTAAAATTCAATTTATTAATTTACCGAGCAATTGAGAGCAATTCCCACATGAGCAAGTACTTTGCAACAGTGGCAAGGAAAAAACTTCCTTTTAACATGCAGAAACCGATACAGATCCAGGCTCAGAGGTGGGCATCCATCTAACTGTAGGAAGAGAGAGAAGGAGGTAGGGCCAGAAAGAGAGAGAGAGAAGAGAGAGGGGTAGTAGGAGAGGGTTAGAGACAGGGAGAGCGAGTTTGGGCATGAGAGACAGAGGGCAATACAGAAAAAAAGACAAGATAGGGGTTGAGGGAGAAAGAGATGCACAAAAACAATAATATAACAAATACTATAATGGTGAAAATGTAACTACCGAAGTGGCAAAATACTATGAAGGTTACATGTAAGCGTACAATAATAACAATATATTATATAATATTTTGATATATTATTATTATAATTATTATTATTATTATTATTATTATTATAAAAAGCTGCAAGCAGCGTTGAATAGGCCCCTGCAGCCCAATGGCTGTCGGGGAGGGCCACAGTCGTGTGTACAAGACAACACACAGAACTCGAGTGGCATATTTCCCATATACAGAGAGTTAAATGCACACAAAAATTAAATGTTTATCACATCATAATTGCCTTAAAAGGTGTATTTGTGGTAGCCACCAGGGAGCATTGTTTGTGTAACTCTTTTTTTGTGTGTGTGTTTGCATTTGTATTCATAGTATGAGACCACACTGAGATTGGCGCACTTTTGGTCTTGCAGCCAAAATTTTTATTCTTTTTTATTCTTTCAGTGCATGTCACCCACCCTCCTTGGATACTGGCCAATCAGACTTTATTACATAAAGTTTCCTGTTGTCAGCCAAAGAGGGCAGTGCTACACCACAGTGTATTGGGGAGAAACTAGAGAAAGAAAAGATGCAGCTAGTGGAGGAGAAAGGAAAAGAAGAAAAAATAAATAAATGAATTAATAGATAGATGAGTAATAATAAAAAAGGAAAGAAAAGAAAACTGAAAGTAAAGAAAGAGGGAAAACAGGCAGCACTACAAGTATGAAGTGGAGTGGGGATTGCTGTGTTGTTCTCAACACCAAAATCAAGATAGCATAGTATAAGAGGAACTGCACTGTTTACCAGAAATGTGGGAGTCCTGATTGTAAGAGATGGCCCAGTGGAAGGTGTACAGAGTCCTTGCCCAGGCTCAGTAGGGTGAGGTTGGCCAAGCCGCCGCCCCAGGCTGCAAAAGCAACCAAGACACCATAACCAAAAGGGTTCCAAAGCCACCAGGCACACTGCAGGCCCAGGTGCCTGGAAGGACAACAACAAGTATCACGGAAGCACAGAAGCCAGAAGCCCCCCGAGGGACAGGATAGAGGGACCATTCACGTGCCCAAGTAAACATGTGCTGTGCCCCCCTGTAAAATTCTCAGTGAAATTTCATGAATGAGTCTATTTTTCATCACAGAATAATATCCGTACCCTTGCGCTATGACTGAAGCATTAAGGAGTAGTTGACAGCTCCTGTGACAGCGCCCAGCCTAATAAGGCTGCAGCAAAATCACTGCAAAGAGTAGAGAGGTTGCGTTGCACTCGCAGGCGCTGGGTGCATCTATGCTGCATAATCACTGAATGGAATGGGCGACACGTAGCGGGCGAAATTTAAATACAAGCACTGCTATTGCTACTTTGTCACTGTGTGTGGATTACACTTGTCAGCGGACAGCTAGCCTACAGGCTGCTGTAATGGATGTAAGGAAGTTCTTTAAAAACAGAGGGGACCGAGAAGCAGCAGGACAAAGTGGGAATGGGAATGGGAATGAGATGTAGATAAGTAGGTTAAGGTTTTTTTTGCTTGTGCACTGCGCCAGATGTTAATGGAAGTCATTTTGGGAGCGAGCCTAGCTAATGTAGCTTATCCACAGGAGGTTAACACACTGACATACGTTGCTCCGTCGGCTGGGATATTTATCGAGCTGTTTTTATTTTTAGATTGAGGTAACAACAACATACATTCATACAAATACATCAAACAAGAAAAATGAACAAAATGGCCTATACCAGATTCTAATAAAATTTTTCCATAGTATTTGCAACCAAGTAACCAAATATATATTATAACAACAATATATAATTATAACCAAAATGTGATTGAAAATAGTAATAATGTACATTCATAGTGGTATTACCACAAGTGAACATACACAATGAAACAGGAAAACTCCCTTATGAATTGTGAGAGTGAATGAGGCTAAGCCTGTTTTATTAAATATTGTTGTATTTATAATGCTGTTACATAGAATGAGGAACAGAGTGGTGGAGGAGGGGGAGGAGCAGATGCAGGAGAAAAGAGTTTGACTGTTTGAACTAAACTCTGTTAACTAACTCTGTTCATGCATGTGAATGTAAATAAATATTGGCTACCATCACCATAGTGCATTTGTAAGTTTGAGTGGCATTAATATTGTGAGGCTATGTGTGTGTGCGTGTGTTCGGTGGGAGGGGGGGAGTGTGCCCTCCAGCATTGTGCATTAAAGTGCAGTGTGATTCAATTGTCCAGGTGGGCAGGGTGAGGTTTACTGGGAGCAGTGCTTGTTGTTAAGTCTGACAGCTGCTGGGAGGAAGGACCTACGATATTGCTCCTTCACACAATTTGGGTGAAGGAATCTGTCGCTGATGGAGCTCTCCAGTGCTGTCAGGGTGTCTTTCATGGGGTGGGAGTCATAGTTCCTCAGAGAAGACAGCTTAGCCATCATTCTCCTCTCTCCCACCACCTCCACCGGGTCAAGGGGGCATCCCAGGACAAAAGCTGGCCTTCTTTATGAGTTTGCCCAGCTTCCTCCTGTCTGCCACCAAGATGCTGCTGCTCAAGCTGACGACCCCGTAAAAGATGGCCGATGCCACCACAGTGTCATAAAAGGTCTTCAGGAGTGCCCCCTGCACTCCAAAAGACCTCAGTTTCCTGAGCAGGCAGAGTCTGCACTGGCCCTTCTTATAAAGTGCAGTGGTGTTATCTGTCCAGTCCAGTCTATTGTTCAGGTGAACACCCAGGTACTTGTAAGATATCACCATCGCAATGTCCGTTCCCTGGATTTTCACCAGCATTGCAGAGGTGTGTCTCCATCTTTGGAAATCAACCACCAGCTCTTTGGTCTTCCCTGCATTGATCTGGAGGTGATTCAACAGACATCAGTCTACAAAATCCTGAGTCAGTTCTCTGTACTCCCTGTCTTCCCCATCTGTGGTGAGGCCAACAATGGCAGAGTCATCAGAGAACTTCTGCAGGTGACAGGTGGATGTGTTATGTGAGAAGTCTGCAGTGTAGAGGGTGAAGAAGAACAGAGCCAGGACCATCCCCTGGGGGGCCCCCGTACTGCAGACGACCGTGTCTGAAATACAGTCCTGTGACCTCACATACTGTGGACGGTTTGAGAGGTAGTTCAGAATCCAGGATGTGAGATGCTGGTCCACTCCTGTGTGCTGCAGCTTGTCCCTCAGGAGCACAGTTTGTATTGTGTTGAAAGCACTGGAGAAATCAAAAAACATGATCCGTTTAGAAGAGCCATGGGATGTATATAGACCGGAACAGTCTATATACAGTTTATCCACTATATACAGTTTATCCACCATGAGTGAAGTCTGTTTTCCCTTTTATCTGTGGCCCTTCAGGATAGGGTATAAGACTTTATGCCTCTCATTGATTTCCTTGGGAAACTGGGCATTCATCCCGAACGTCGTACCTTTGAGCTCCTGTCCTTTGCTCTTCACAAGCACTTTCTGCTTGAAATTTTAGCAAATTCAGCTTCAAAGTTAGCAATAATAGTGTAACTCTCTTCACGAAAATGGACACAGGTTCTTTTGAAACGGGCGTTTAATTCTGGTGCAGTCTTGTAGAGCATCAAGACACCGTGAGAACTACGACCAGCACAAACAAAAAGTGCAAACTGTGTCATAAAAGTGCACATCGTACGTGTCATTTTACAATAAAATACAAACATATCTGCTAATCAAACAGTACCTCATCACCACTTGTCATAAAAAGAGTCTTTGATAATCTTCTTCTTTATACCATCTTCTTCAGTCCCTAGCCTTTCAAGTGAGGTTGTGAATATGAATCGTTTATGAGTCTGTCTCTAAACTCCACTGTACTAGGAACCAAAAACTCGTAACTTAAATTCCGCCTTAAAATGTACCCTCAACCTTCAAGTTTTTAAATTATTTATACAAGCATTAAATTACCCAACAGGACTTACATATTTTCTTATTATTTTCCAACATGAATTATGACATTGTAACAATACTTACAAATAAGATGGGGACGGTTTCCTCCTTGGGTGGTGCCAGTGAACGCAGTGGAAAGTGATGTTATTCACTGTGTCCGTGGGTATTTTCAGAGTGGATATCATAAAGTTAGTGTAACTCGAGTGGGGTCTAACATTTATACCTTTACTTATAGCTTTTTGCACTGTACCCGAAAGACTTATATGACTTATAATGATTTATAGTAAACACTTAGTGTAACCAGGGCCTCAGGATTATTTGGTGCGTTCTTGGGGATGCCAGTGAAGATCAAGTTATCCCACACACTTCTTGTTTGGATGCCATCGACAGTTTCTTTCAAAATTTTCTTTTCTTTCCTGAGAAGGTCTACCTCAGATAAAACCAATGTTAGTGTTGAATGAAGCTTGGCGTTGTCCCTCGGAAGGTCATTTATTTGCTGGTGAGTTATCTCCAAACTTAATTTTAGGTCTTTAATCTCCTGATGAAGCAAGCCGAGTACTTCCAGCTTTTTATTAATAGATTCAAGTACACTAATCTGGATGTTGGTGGTTTTAAGATCATGCGTGTCAGTGCAGGAGTCAGTCTTCTTCCTCTTAGCTGGGTTTTCTGGGGGAACATTAAGATTTGAGTCTTCCATGACACACTGGTAGAAGTAATGATCAATGAAATCCTCGAGAACCTCCACTCTGGCTGGTGACACAATGTGAGGTCACCCGTGAGCTAATTACGTTAATATTAATGGAGATATATTCAAAAGTAGGGCTGATATGAGGTATTTAGGCACACCAACAACATGTTTCCTCGCCACTGTCGCCGAGTGCTTGCTCATGTGGGAATTGCTTTCAATTGTTGGGTTCCTATAAATCTAAAATATAAATGCATTTATAGAGTGTGGTCTATACCTGCTCTATATGTAAAGTGTCTTGAGACAACTTTGTTGTGATTTGACGTTATATAAATAAAATTGAATTGAATTGAATTGAATTGAAATGTTGGCATGTAGTAGTAATTTAGAATTTCCTGGTTTGTGGCAAAGCACCAAGTTTCACTGCACACTGTGGGCAAGTAGTAAAAGTACTCCACTGACCTTTGATAACTTAATCATGAATGTCTTTTGATAATGCAGGCTAAATTAGAATTGGATCAGATAAACTGTGTAGTAAGAGTTTGTAAAAGTATAAAAAAAAGTCATTTCTTGTAACCAGTAGGCAGCACTATGAGGAAGAGTGATTATTGTCATACTAATGTGTTCAGGGTGGGATCCTCATTAAACCTATGAAGTTTGGGGCACATTGACCATGTAGCCCACAATTATGACTGCATATTCCTCTGTTAGTTGTTATTATTTCCTGTTTTTTAGCAAAACATCAAAAATCCATGCCACATCCAGGAAAACCTGTTGAAGCTTTGTGCAGACCTTAAATAACTTTTCATTACAGGAGTGTTAAGATTGGACATACCAAATTTGAGTCGGATCGGATCAACCCTGTAGGATGAGTTCTACATTAAGAGGGGTGGAAATGACCATTTTTGATGACAAAATTCATAGCAGTTGATTTCCTGTCGGGTTAAGGGTACGGGTCTAAGGGCTTTTCATGAAGATCAGATAAATTCTCTAGGAGAAAACCTATAAAAATAAAAAACAAACTGTATAAATCGCCAAAAATGGATGTTCAATCCAAAATGTTGTACTTCCTGTTGGATGTAGCCTAAGGTCTCAAGAGACTTTTTTCTAGAACGTGCCATGAAACATACTAATTTTGTGCATTCAGGTCAAAGTGGTCACTAGGGCTGCAATTTATGAGCCATTTTGTAGACGACTTAGAATATATAATTTTCACAATCGACTGATGCATCTGCCAAGTGTCATGAGGTTTTTTTTGTGTAAAAAAAAAGGCCATTCATTATTAAGAAAAAAAAATTCCTTGAATTTCAATACATCCCCACACCATTCCATGCTCAAGCCCTAATGGTTTCTTGCATTTTAATAGGGTCCCCACACAATGTACACAGGCTTTGTAAAGCAGGCCCTTGCACCATGGTACCCATTGGGAGGGGGAAAGGGGGAGCACTGTGACAGTTACACAGTTTGATATATATGGACAGGAGTCACAACATATCATCATCAAGGTTTTAAGGCTTGTCTGATCAAATTTTAGGTGAATATGGTGCATATAGGATATTGTATATTGAAGTCACAAACATTTTTTTTTCATGGTGAAATGCTCAAAATAGCCATGCAACAGCCACAGAATTACTTGCAAACTAAAGCTTTTGATGACTTTACATGACAAAGGTCTAAAGAGGGTATAAAACAAATTTCAAGTTCGCCTGATTAAATCTCTAGGAGGAGAGGCGCCTTTGTAAGTCTTACCATAAATACATAGGCCTACCAATTTTTGTAATTCTATGTCAAAGGTGCTACTGGGGCTGCTTGCTTGAAATTTTGTAAGGGGCACTATTTCTTTATTAATTCTAAATTATAATATATACTAATTTTTTTATATGATAAATTAAATGAGAGGGTTGTAATTAAAATTCTTGTTTTAATTATTTATTTAAGTCAGTGATATGAAATATATGTAGGACTTCCTCCAAACCTGTTTGTGAGACTTGGATAAGTTTGTTAATGTGTACTCTTGCCCACTAAAGCCACAAAAAGAGCTTTAGGTCCCATACTTTGTGATTTCACCCCTCAAAGAACCGAGTTGTCCCTGCCCCCTATATGAACCACATCTACTGGTTTCATATCAAGGTTTTGGACATTATAGTAAACGCAATAGCTTGTCAATAAGGAATTTCAGACAGGTGGGGGCTTTGACTTGGGATGACTTCTCCCCTCATGTCTTTCTTTCTATGGTGGTATTAATATGTAGCACTGTTTGATTTATGTGAAGAGATACCTGGTAGTACTGATTATACTGATACTAATTTGGTTGTCACCCTTAGAAACATTGAGTTTGGTACCCAACCCCAGTGACTAACCCCAATTAACATATACCCCAGTGCCAAAGCTTACAATAGCTGCTACACATATTAGCTGCAGTGCTAATGCCAGGTTGAACTGGCTAAATACACAGTAAAACAGCTTCAACAAAGTTTGGTCATAGACAGTCAGTGCTGATCCAGCTTCAGTTTTGAAACAAAGCCTTATTGACCTTAATTGGCCCTAATTGACAAAGCAGTCATAAATAAAATGGTTAGCACATGTGCAATACTTAACTATATGTTGTGAGTACATTTCTATCAAAAATCAAATTTAGGTCTTCACTGAGTCAGGTGAGTGGGACTGAGCAGTTTTTGATGGAGACAGTTCTAGTACAAGACATAGTTGCTTTCTAAACAGTAAAGCAGACATGATTATTATCAATGTTATAATACTGATCAGCCAACTGAAATAAAAGTATAGAGTCTGGCTGGATTCAGTCAGCCAGAGTTCATTCTTAACTACCAAGTTGGGCTTTGAGCCATGGAAATGGTGACACTGTCTAGCGCTGTCAATCAAAAACTCTGAACACTGCTTAAGAATACTTAATACTTTTATACAATGCAATTCTGATTTACAAAGCCATTTTCTAGTTTTTGTAATTTGGTGTGTTGTGCCTTGTGCAGGTTAGAGGCAAATAATGTGAGATTATTCTTAATAAATCCTTTAATTGAATACTACAATATCCTGCAGTATCCTATTCAGCACAACCAACATTAGACTTTAAAAATTCTAATTTTTTCTCTTAACTGTATCCTAAAGTTTTTCATTTTTCAACAGTAACGCACCACCTAGGTGCACAAGCAGAAATGCTGCGAAATACCACAGAGAAGAGCACACCTTTATGGTCTGACAGTACAATGGGTAGTAAAGAAACATCAGAGATGTGTTGGTTATCAGTTAAATTCCAGAGACCATTAAAGCTGCCTCTGAGTATAGATGAATACCCAATATTTTAATATTCATCCAACATGTTTTGTTAAGTTGCTGTAGAAAACTTAGTCAAAATTATTTGGAGCATTGTGATGGCCACAGCCACACATGTTAACAGCCAGCAATGGTAATAGTGTGCCCACTCTCACCTCATTGCTTTAGCACACAGGTTAATTTCATTTGCAATAAGCCACACTCCAAATAATTCATTTCCACATTAAGTACACATCACACTATTTGTTTGTTATGTAATCATTTCTTTACTTTTGGCCTTACACTGTTTAAATGGAGTGCACACATTTTACACTGTATGGTTAAAATCAATTTTCTGTCATATTAATAATTGTTTCTTTGTTGTTTTTTGAGTTACCATGCTTGTGGGAAGTCCCTTCCAGGTGAGGCAAAAGGCTTGGCCAAGGATGGAGGACTGTTATATCCTGTAGCCTGCCTATTCGGCCATACCATGTGCTGCCAGTTAGAGGGGGGATTTGGGTTTAGTTAGTTTTCCTTTGCATTAGTTGTAGTTGATGTCCATCTTGTTTTCCCCTTGTGTGCTATTTGGTTTGGCCAAGCCAGTATATATGCTCCCTTGTGTCTCATTATGTTAGATCAGTTTTGTCAGTCAACATCTTGTTTTGTTGCTGTTATTTTGAGTATAGTTCTATTTTGTTGACTTCTTTTATAGGCCTAGCTATTAAGTTCTTGGTTTGTATTGTTTTGTGTTTTTGGGTGAATAAAACCCCTACTTCTCCAACAAACCTCCTGTTTTCATCATTGCCTCACTGCTTAGTCCCTGACAAGCATACACAGATAAAAAAGGGATTTTCCTGCCAATCATCTCGGTTTTGACAATAACTAGTCTAACCACTTTCAAGAATTCAAATCCTGAGATTACACAAGTACCTGTGACCATCACAAATTATAGCTTAAAACAAAAAATTACAGTCATCCATTTAGATCCCCCACTTAAAAAAATCTTGAGACCTGAACCCTATAAGACCACAGCAAAAGAAAATAACATAAGAAAAGAATCGAAAAAAACACTGCAAGAGGGTTCAAGAAAGCTAGAACACCCCAAACTGCTTACCCCATTTCTATTACTTCAATCCATGACCATACAGTGGGTACGGAAAGTATTCAGACCCCTTCAAATTTTTCATTCT
>JAPZDV010021044.1:0-21805 GCA_029814665.1 Acanthurus lineatus | reverse complement strand
AGCATGATGCTCTACTTCTACCTTGTGTCCAAACTAGGAATATGTTTTTTGGTATAGACTTTTTGATCTGAGCTGTAGCTCTCTGGCCACAAGGTGGTAGCAGAGCATCACTCTCTGAGCTTCTCTTACGCTGATAACTATCTTTGTTTTCCTTTCTGTTGCTGTGCAGTCCCTGTGGATGTTAGAGAGTAAAACAGATTTGGAGTTGTCAGTTGTCAGTTTGCCAATGTAATATATGACAAATAAATGTTTGTTTTAATATGGAAGGGTTTTGAATTACATTTATCCTAGTTTATAATGATCCTGACTACTTTTTAACTTCTGACAGTCACTTTGGCATCTTTATAGTGTATCCTGGGTAGTTTAACCCTTAGGTTATTTCTACAGTAATACTGTAGTGTGTGAGTGAGTGCAGTTCGTCTTAGCACATGGAGTAAGTTGATTCACTGCCTGATTTCCACTTTAAAGCGGTGAGAGCAGTTATGTTCTGGCCTGCCTGCATGCGACACAGAAGGTACACGTACTGCTTTTGGGCGGCGGTGCGGACCGGGCGCAAGCGGTCCACTTGGTACGGGGCAAGTCGGCGCTGGCTCTGACGGGCGCCAGGGTGCAATGGCCCGTCCAATGCTGCTTGCAGCTTTAACTTATGTATTTAGTTGTTATTTAACTGGACAGGGTCAAAGCTTAATAAATGTATTTTGCCAGACATAGCTCTCTTTATTGGCCAAACGCTAGATACACACACTCTCATACTTTATGATTGAAAAGATTTTCAAAAGACATTTTTCTAACTTCACTTAATATGTCCAAAGGACACTTAAATATTTTCCACCGCTAAGTTACAAAAACAGAAAAGATTGATGTGTGTGACTGTGGAGATGTATGTGGACATGTTGGACAGCTGCACTGTATCTTACAATGCAGACTGTTTTACATCTGCGTGTTTAGACCAGGTTTTGCCTCATCAAAGCGCAAGATGCAGTTGATTTTAGTGCACCAGGTACAAGATAGCAAATACGCCAAGCCATGGCTTAATTCTGCTTTCACTTTCAGATCTCCTGCCCCTAGGCACACAGACTCAGCGCAAGTGGATTTGCTGTCTTACAGAGGTGGCAAAATTGGCATTTGCACTTGGTGTAAGATGGCGATGCCACCTGCACCACTGGTGTATCAACCCTGCATCGGGTGTAAGATTTGGCCCTCTGTCTGATATCAAAAAAATAATTTTGCATATGAAAGTATAATCCTGCCCTCTTAACATAATTCCCTTAAAATTTTTACCCTAAGTTTTGGACTGTATGGAGCTTGGGTTGCTTTCAATTTTTCCCAGTTCTCTGTCCACAGGGGGTGTTCCAGACTACTTTAAAACTGCTTGTGTGCAACCCATCCTAAAGAAACCTGGGTTGAATATCACTGTTTTAGATAATTATCATCCCATTTCAAAATTGCCTTTCACTTCTAAATGTATTGAAAAATTATCTTCAGACAGCTTCTTGCCATATTGGTTAATAATAATATTTTTGAAATATTTCAATCTGGTTTTTGAACCACAGCACCGAGACAGCTCTTTTGAAAGTGTCTCACGATTTATTAATGAATGCTGATGCTAGGAATCTTTGAAACATCTTTGAAACATTTCAATCTGGTTTTTGAACGACAGCACTGAGACAGCACTTTTGAAAGTGTCTCATGATTTACTAATGAATGCTGATGCTGAGAATCTTTAGTTCTTGTGCTTCTGGATTTAAGCGCAGCTGATCATAGAATCCTTTTGAATAGACTGAAGCATTGGTTTGGTATATCTGGTACTGCATTGAACTGGTTTTCTACATATCTGTCAAACAGAAAGTTCTGTGTTTCCATCAACTTCAAGTCTTTCTTTTCCAATATCAAGTACAGTGTGCTACAGGGGTCAATTCTTGGATCGATTCTGTTTTCTTGTATATGCTTCCTCTGGGTGATATTATTCGAAACATCGGAATCTCCTTTCAGTGTTATGCTTGTGAGACACAGCTCTACCTGCTGATCAAGCCCTCTGATGTCAGTGCACTGAGTTCTTTAGAGGACTGTATGAAAGATATAAGAGATTGGATGTCCATTATCTTTCTTCAACTTAACTAATAAAAAACTGAAATGCTTATTATTGGTCTCAAGCAAATTATTAAACAAATACTGTGGTCCCCTTTCACATTTTGTCAAGCCTGTTGCAAAAAATTTGGTGTCCTTTTTGACAGTGATTTGAAATTTGATCAGCATGTCACTAAGCTTGTTCAGTACTGTTTTTACCATCTTAGAAATATATCAAGAATAAGACCTATTTTAAATGTTAGATATGCAGATACAGTTGTACATGCTTTTATATCCTCTTGCCTTGATAACTGCAATAACCTTTTTTCAGCTCTTAATAAAAAAAAACTTTGACACGTTTGCAGACTGTTCAGAATTAAGCTGCAAGGCTTTTAACTAGATTGACAAAATATGAGCATGTCATACCTGTTTTAGCCTCTTTACATTGGCTTCCTTTTTTTTAATTGATTCTAAAATTTTAATAATTGCTTTTAAAGCTCTCTGTGGCCTGGCTTCAGGTTATATTTCAGATCTTTTCATCCCCTATAAACCTATGCACACCTTAATGAACACCTTAAGATTCTCAGGCAGAGGTCTCCTGTCCATTACAGAGTCATGTCTGAAGTGACAGGGCCTTTGCTGCCAGGGCCCTGGGGCTCTGGAATGACTTGCCTGATGAACTAGGACTGTCTGAGTCAGTGTCCTCAATCAATACAAACATAAATACACACATATAAATTTAAATTTACATATTTATACATATCTATGTAATGATCTCAGATGTTGTTCATGGGATCTGCAGGGGCCGCTCTTTGAGTTTGGGGGTTACAGCCCCAAGGGCTCCAATCATCACTGGGATCATAGTTGCCTTTACTCCCCACATCTTCTCCAGCTCTTCCTTTAGCCCTTGATATTTCTCAATTTTCTTGTGTTCTTTCTTCTTAATGTTGCTGTCACTCATGATTGCCACATGTATTGCTACTGCTTCCCTCTGTTGTTTGTCTGCTACCACTAGGTCTGGTTGATTAGTGACTACCATCTTGTCTGTCTAGATCTGGAAGTCCCATAGGATCTTTGTTGGTCATTCTCCACCACCTTTGGGGTGTCTTCCATCTTGGCCTCAGGATCTCCAGTCCATATTTGGTACAGATGTTGCGGTTCACAATGCCCAACCCAATGCCAGCCACCTGGACATGGCTCCATGTATGCCCTGCCTGCCAGTATCTTACACTCTGTGCTTAGGGCCTGTTCTTGTATGGCTATGATTAGGGCCTCTGTGCTATCTTTCAGTCCCACCCTTTCCAGCCACTAGTAGCTTTTTCCGATATTAGCTACTCTTTCTATTTGTTGATGGTACATGCTGCCATGATCGCCCAACAAGCTCCTTCTTTTCCCTGAGGGGTGTCTCCTACCTGAGGCATTTACTTAGCAGACTGTCACTGGGGGCCATCTCCCTGATGTATTTGTGGATTTTTGTTGTTTCATCCTGGAAAATGGCTCTGATGCTAACTAATCCTCGGCCTCCGGGGTATCTGATCACTGGTGAAGGTGTAGGTGTACCTGAACATCTGCTATGTTGCCTTCCGGTAGTTCAGTCCCTTCAGTTGAGATCATCTTTCCTCTTTTGATATCACGCGGCCACATTTATCCAGGCCAAATGACATTCTGATGTCATTGCTGTAGTGCCTGTGAGGTGGATTAGTGAATTGAGATCTTGCTCATTTCTGGCATATAGCTTGATTTCATTCATGTAACGGGGGTGGCTGATGATTGTCCCCCTTCAAAATCTGTATCCAAAGCAATTCTTTGCAATGATCTGACTGAGAGTGTTCAGGCCTATGCGGAACACCGAAGGGGGGCAGAGCATCTCCTTGGTATTTACTGCATTTGATGGTAACCTCACCAATATGTTTTGAGTTGACCTCTAGTGTTGTCCTCCACAGTCCCATTGAGTTCTTCATAAGGACTCTTAGTGTCCTGTTGATGTTGTATAGCTCCAAGCACTCCAGTATCCATGAGTGTGGCATCAAGTCATGGGCTTTCTTGTCGTCAATCCAGGCAGTGCACAGGTTGGTGTTTCTAGTCTTACAGTCTCAGAAGACTGCCCTGTCAACCAGTAGTTGGTGCTTTGCTCCTCTGGTGTTGTTGCCAGTTCCTTTCTGGGCTTTGCTCATGTATTGAGCCACATGCCTATTCATCTTTGCCACTATAATACCTGACACAAACTTTCATGTAGTGCCCAGGCAGGTTATTGGCCAGTAGTTGGATGGAATTGTTCCCTTCATGGGAACATGGGGGTCCCTCCATGATGTTTTTGTTACCATGGCAACAGCAGCGCATATACATGCAGCAGCTGGTGGCTCCCTCAACTTTAGCATAACAAAAAGAAAAAGGAGTGAGTCTCTCATTTTTATTACTGAGAATCGTATTACCTATGACAGTTATACACTTGTCAATATCAGAAGAGGAAGTGCGATGATTGGATTAGGTACAGCGGACCTTGAGATGATCTCTGCTCTTGGCATCTCCAGATCCGACAGTCAAAACATTCTGACCAGATGTCATCGCAAGCGGTGTGGTCAACCCAGGAAGAGAGGGAAACGAGCCAGGATAAGGGTTAAGCTAAGAGGGCTTGGACCCAAGGCTATTCCACTACCCAGCCTGCTCCTGGCAAATGTCCGGTCACAGGACAATAAAATGGATGAGATAAGACTCAGGTTGACTCAGCAAAGAGAAACCAGAAACTGCAGTACTCTCATCTTTACAGAGATGTGGCTCCACAACAACATTCTGGATGAGGCCTTAGCACTGGATGGCGGAGCCAGTTCCGGGCTGACAGAACACAAGACTACAGTAAGATGAGAGGGGGTGGACTCTGTGTGTACATCAATGATGCTTGGTGTACAGGTGCAGTCAGAGTGGATGGAAAATGTTCACCTGATGTTGAGTTTTTACTGATAAGATGTTGGCCATTTTACCTGCCCAGAGAATTCCCCAGTGTGTTTGTTGCTGCTGTTTACATTCCACTAGATACAAATTCAAAAAATGCACTCCAGGAATTGTATGAGGTCATCTGCAGTCACATGGCAAAACAGCCAGATGCTGTTATTCTTGTTGCTGGGGATTTTAATCAAACTGACCTCAGAACTGTTTTGCCTGGATTCCACCAGCACATCCACATCTCCACCAGAGGAAACACCCTGGACCATGTCTACACCAATGTTCCTGGCAGCTACAGAGCCCTCTCTCATCCTCATTTTGGCCAGTTAGACCACATCCCCCTGCTTCTCCTGCCTACTTACATCCAGCTGACAAAAAGGGTCAAACCAACTGTAAAAACAGTTAAAGTGTGGACAGATGAAGCTACAGCTACAGCTTCAAAGATGCTGCCACCCAGGAGAACCATATTGACCTTGAAGAATACACATCTTGAGTGACATCATACATCAGCAATTGTGCTGATGATGTGGTAAAAATAAGGACGGTTAAATCATTCCCTAATGAGAAAGCCTGGATGAATGGAGAGGTAAGAGCTCTGTCAAGGTGTTCATGAAGTGCGATTAACTTCTTGAGCCAGCAGATGTGGATCATGTGCCACCCAGCTCTTCATTTTTGACACTCTTTCTTGGATGTCTGCTTTAACTGGATCTTGTTCTGGGAGATTGCTGTATTCCGTTCTTAGGTCAACCAGTCACTGGACATTGGTGTTATGTGCTGCCTCCTTCTCCCAGATGTTCTTCCAGTACTGGGTGGGTTTGTTGTCGTCTTGCCACCTTGCCACTGAGAGTAGACCACGGATTGGTTGAGAACATCTTGCTTATTCGCTTGGCCTCTACCTCTGTGGTGTATCTCTTTTGGAGACTTGCTTTGGGCTGTGAGTCTTTGTTTAGCAGTTTCTAGTGCCTCTGTTATAGACAGCCTGTTGGACTTCTCAAGCTGTTGTTTTTCCCCTTTCCTTTACAACACCTTTCTATAGCTCTGCTAGTTGGCTAACCTCTTTCTATGTTGCCTTGATCTTTGCCTCTGACCTTCTCTTCCATAGATTGCACTGCACCTTATTTATGCTACCTATCTTATGGCCTTCTTGTCTCTTAGCCTTGGCAATAGATAATATATATTATATACAAACATACATACATATATATATGTGTGTGTGTCTGTGTGTGTATATATAAATATATATATACATATACATATTTATTTAAAGGTCAAAGTCAGAATCCACAACGCAGTAATAACACAGTGAGATGCACACTACTTTCTCTGAATATAGTGGATGAGTCTGCCTTTAAAAATGCACTTAACCCAGAGAAGTACTTACAAGTGTCTGTTGAAAAAGTTGTGGAATCTGTGAAGAGTTTTTCCCAGATTTTTTTTCCAGAGTAGAGTAGAGTTGTTAAGGCTTATATCAGAACTTCCTATCCCTCCATAGCCATTCAGCCAGTGTGATTCTGGTCACTCCCAGTTACACTCCTCCTTTAATGAATGGCCAGCTTTATCTTCAAAGGATTGAATCAAAGAATCAAAGGATTGCAACAGTCTGAAACAAATGCGGTCCTCCAAATTAAGCATTCCCATTGTGAACATCCAAGAGATTATTACCAACATTTGAGGTTTTGAGGCAGAATTGCAATAGGCTTAGAGAAAAACTACTGTTTTAAGACCTTGTTCGCAAGCAACCTCCATCCATGCACACATACTAAGATGGGGGTTATATTGTCTAAAGGTGAACTCTAAATGCATGAGATAAGAAAGTATACACAAGTAGTTGGGGAAGCTTTTGGCACACACACCCTTGAAAAAACAACTGAGTCTATCAGTGCCAACTCAACCACGGACATCGTCACGGGCTGCCTGGGAGAGACTCCACCTTCTTCTCACTTGTCTGTCTCCATGTTGGACGCCCAGTCTCCCTGCAGCATCGCCTTTTGGACCGGGTAAACGGTTGCTCTCTGGAGTTGAGCTGCACTCGAGATAACACTTTTCCTTTTTACTGTTACTGTATCGTTGGATTAAAACCGTGGGTTTCCTCGCACTCAAGCGTCACAATATCAAGCCTGCAATGGGTGTTATTTTGTTTTTTTTGCCGGCTGTGTGTATGTTTGCGTGATTGTGTTGAGTGTGGGCCCATTGAGTAGTGTTTGAATTTATTACTGAGAGAGTAACTCAAATTTAAATATCTGGAGTGTTTAAATGTACTTTTGAGTAACTTAAGGGTATTTGAGTGACTTTAAGGTATTTTTGTAACTTAAAAGGGTATTTGAGTGACTTAAAAAAGTATTTTGCAACTTAAAGGGTATTTTGTGTTGAAACTTAAAGGAGTAAATTCTTTGAAACTTAAGTGTTCTAGTTAAACTGGAAATGTATTTTCCTGCGACTTGAAGGGTTAATTTTGGCTAAATTTCACAACTGACAGTGAACTAGGTCCTTTGGTCATGCAATTGTTGTGATTAAGAAAAGAATACAACACAGAATTTAATTTAATTTTTTCCAGGAAATGTCTACTAGTATTTTGTTGGATTACATTTAAAGCTGAAGCAAATAATTGATTTATTATTTCCTAAAACAGTTTTGTGATTTTTTTTTGACATACCTTCCAGAGTTACAGGTGAGCATAGTAACTGCATATCATTAAGTTTATCCTAAAAACTATTATTAGAGTATCCTGAAATTTTAAAGCAACGCAAAACAATCAAAATCATTATGATTTAAAGGGAGGGGCAGACATATTATTTCAAGGGTTTTATTTCAGTTAGAAATTAGTTTCTTTACCAACTCAGGGCCCCTCTAATCAGGGTTACACTAGTGTGAAGACTGGCCTGAATCTATGTCCTACATGAGACAGTCAGGAAATTGAGGTAGTGACACACCAAGCAGACAGTCCGCCATTGCTCCTCATCGGGCTGTCAGTGCGTGTCAGTGACCCATGTCATTCACCCGAGTGTCTGACCCGTGTCAGCCCAGTATGTCTTGCACCATCGGGACTAGTCTGACCCCTGTTGGCGGAGTTCAGCTCTGAGGTGGCGGAGCTAAGCTCCGGAAGGCTCCGGCCCACTTTAACCCCTGGCTTCAAATCAAAAGTCAAAAACATTCAGGGTCAGAGGATTTATCATCTTAGATTATGCTAAGATTTGTTAGTCACTTAACATGTGAAATACATTATTTAAGTAAGAAAGAAAGATAATAAATCAAATCAGCTCATATTATTTAATTTATGTTTGCGTTAGCTGACATTAGCTAGTGATGAAGTTAAGCCACTCCGTTTGAGGCTAGCTACTCGCATTAGCTAATGTTAGTTTATAATGTCACATACCCTTGTAATTGCAGATGTATGAGGATGCGTACAGCTTGAATCCCTTGTCCATTTTGGCAGCAGGAGTTTTAATTGTCAACCTGCATATGCGATGGACATTGCTTATGCTCATTTTTGGAAGCTTCTGCAGACATCTCGTATAGAACAGTGCCATGTTTAATAAAGTTTGTACAGATGACAAGGTACCAAAAGCTGTTTTACCAGTTTTACAGAACACAGAAGTTATTTGTGCATAACATGTGTATATGTATGTAATGTTTATGCCCGTAACCCCCACTGCACACGAATGGCCTCTCTGTTTGAAGAGGAATAGTGCGTTCCTGTCCGTCCAATCAGCAACAATCCCTTGCCATGGTGGGTACATCCCCTTTCCAATTTAAGTTAATTTCATTGTGATTTCTGCTTTTGCAGTTGTTTTTTCTTCTTGTTGTTTTGTTCTATCTATTTATTGCTGTGTTTTTTTCTTTTTGTGCTTGTATTTTTTCTTTTGGTTGTGTTTTTTCTTTTTGTTGTTTATCTTTTTGCATCTTTGTTTTCTTTTTGCTTTTGTGATTGTGTTTTGTGTTTTGTAATTTGACCACTTTAGGGGTCTGTTTCACAAAGCAGGTTCAACAAACTCTGAGTCTAACCCTGAACTCTGAGTTAATTTACTCTGAGATAGGAAACTCTGAGTTTTCAGTTCCAGAATAGCTGATTTGAGTTAGTTTGATCAACTCAGAGTACTTTCCCCTAGAGTTAAGCGCGTGCACCACAACTATAAAAAGACAGCATCAATGGAGCCCTGATTCAATGAGTCACCATGGCAACAGGGAAGAGGAGGGCTGCTTTTTTCACCCCACTAGAACTGGACATCTTAATGTGCTCATACGGCAAGTTTGAACATGTTTTTAGAAAGAACTGCAACACTGCTGCAGCTGCTTTGTGAAACAGACCCCAGGGCCACAATAGTTACTTACCACTCCTAGAGTTCAGGTACCTCAGTCTATCAACAAGAAGCCCATCAGCCCATCTCACTGGTTGTTGACAATGGACAACGAAAGTCTAACCCAATGCAAAACTAGAGGTGCGGATAGGCCCTGTCTGTGGACTCTTATTAATCGCTGCTCAGATCGCTGCCATCTAGAGCCTAATCAGTAAATCACTTGATTTTTGATTATTGTATTGGTTTACTTTGTTTTACTGAAACCTGGCTGCGTCATAATGACTATGTTAGTTTAAATGAAGCTTCACCAAGTCACATTAATACTCATATTCTGAGAAGCACTGTTGGAGGCGGTGGAGTTGCGGCCACTTTTGACTCTAGCTTTTTGATCAACTCTAAACCTAAATTATGATTAATTCGAAAGCCTTATTTTAAGTCTTCCACACCCAAGCTGGAAAATGGACAGCCAATTGTATTTGTAATAGTGTGCCCTGCTCCTGGGTCTGTATTTTGAATTTTTAAAGGAATTCTCAGAGTTTTTATCAAGCTTAGTTCTTAAAATGTATAAAGTTATAATTGTGGGGGATTTTAATATTCATATAGATGTTGTTAATGATAGCCTTTGCTCTGCATTTACATTTCTGTTAGTGACTGATTGACTTTAGTCAGACTGTACATAGACTCACACATTGCTTTAACCACACCCTTGACCTTGTTTGGGCTTATGGCATTGAAGTTGAACTGTTTATCCACATAATCCACTGTTATCAGACCATTATTTGATAAGTTTTGAACTGCTGTTACTAGATTACAATTTTATAGGAAAAAATTCTCACACTCAATGCCCATCTGATAGTGCTGTAGCTACATTAAAAGCAACTGTGGTATCTTCTGTAGTGATGTTGTAAGGATGTGGGTGAAGAAATCTCCGCTGACACTGACTTGATTGTATATAATGATTATTACAAAAAAGTACAGGGTTGATCAGGCGTTCCGGACGACCTGAGAGAGTCTTCAAGCCAATATGAAAAACTCTGACGTGGAGGTACAAACATTTCACTTTTATAGTCTTGGTGGAGATGTCGCTACCGTACCAGGCACTAAACACAACATAGATGGAATCCTTTAATTGTCAGGTGCCGTTTATTAAGGCTTTCCTCTTAATTAGACCAGGAGGAGGCCTGGAGCTTTGAAAGCACCTCTCCAAGGCCATGCTAAATCACAACACCAGATAACAGACAGAGATGTTTTTGAGTAGATGTTTTTTAACCCATACAAGTTCCTAAAAATAAATAGCCATTAGAAAAGGAATGTTGAACCATTTAAAAAACACCACTCAGAGAAAGAGTGTTCAACTATATAAGAGTTAACACATATGGGGCAATAGCATAATATACTACACAAGCAAATGCATTATTTTCGTGTTTGTGTGTGTGTTTGTGTGGGTGTGTGTGTGTATGCGCGTCTGTATCTGTGTCTGTTGGACAGACAAAGGCAAGATGACTGACTCACACACAGGCTACTCACATGCAAGTTATTGGATGTGCTTCCAGTTCTATATGTGTGTGAAATGAAGACCTAAAGCCTGTCTCACACTACAGGATTTTAAAAATCTTATAGGATTCTGAAATCGGGTTGTATCATACACTTAAGGAGAATCTTACAAGATTATCTTCTCTAAAATCTTAAGCATGCACATACTACAAGATTTGAAAATAATGACCAGCACACACCACAGGGTTTCATCAAGATTATAGAACCAGAAAGCGATGCACCACGTGATCCTACATCATCTCACAAGGAAGCAAAATGTAAACAAAATCACAAAAAATTGAATCTAGTGCTATTTTTTACTCTGTTTTTTATGTTTTTTTCTTTACTCCAACTTTTGTCGTTTTCAAAGCGGTTATGATAATCCTTGCTCCTTCGTGGTCGCCATTTTCGTCTCCGATAACTTCCAATGATCATTTCTGGTCCCTCGTAGGCAGCTCACTCTGATTGGTTATTGGTTAAATGAGTGGCATAATCATCCATGTAAAAATCAAACATGTTTGATTGTCGGGATGGCCGATCGTGGGGCTTAAGTTTGATCCGTCACCCGCTCACACTAGAAGATAATCGGGCCTGATCTTGGTCCGGTTCTGACAATCGGGCCCGGTGGGGGAGCTATTTTTAGAAACGCTGCCCTAAATTGTAAATTCAGACAAGAGCAGCAGAATTATATGGATTAGAGCCAACGTCTTTCTTATACAAGGCTCATATATTTTCCATTTTTATTGTTGTGGTGAGTCAGTTGCATAAGGTAGAAATGCTGGGGTGGGTAGAGGACTGGGCTGGGCCCAGGGGCTGCCACCTCTGTATTTTCTTGCTGGTTCTTCCTTGAGCTGAGTATGTGGTTGTCTTTATAGCACACAGCTCTGGGTCCTGGTGCTCTGGGGACAGGGGGGTTGGATGCTCTGGTTTGGGTCCTGGCCTACTTGTCCCTTGGACCAAAGTTATTAGATATAATTGAAACCCATTTGCATAGAAATAAACACTTCCATTTCGGTCAGTATTTACAATTAAGTAAACAAATTTCCATTGAAATAAGCAATTTACAAATATTGAGGGAGTAGAGAAGCTGCACCAGGTTGATTTTTCAATAGTTCCCATGTACAATCCAGGATGGTACTGCAACCCTACATTGAGGACAAGATCTTTTGGCAAGAGGATGTTCAGCAAGGATGTTGGGAATTTTTTTCATAATATCACCCCCCTTAGCACCTGGAAAACAGAAAGTGACTGCAGCTTTCCTTTTAATGTTTCCCACTACTGAGTCTCTGTTGATGAGAGTGGATGGAGAGGGAGTGGACGGAGGAGAGATTCACTCTGTTGGTGGCTTAATGGATTGAGAGTGATGCACCGAAGACTGCTGCAGCACTGAAGGTGGGAAGTCATGCAGGCCACGGATGTCATAGCTTATCCAGGTGGATGTAACAATGACAATGAGGAGGTGCATGAGCATGTGAGGTTTTCAGGGGTGAGACTGTGACGGAGGATTAAATCAAGGGTGTGACCTTTAGAATGTGTAGCTTCTTATACAGCCAGGGAGAGATTAAAAGATATAGTGTCCAAGGTGTCCATAAAATCGGTAACATAAGTCTGTAAAGGGCAACAAACGTGTGTTAAAATCCCTTAAAGTAATAATTTTGTTATACTTTATCAAAAAGTCAGACACTAATTTGGCAAATTCCTGAATTAAGACATTGTTAGGCCCAGGTGATAAATGATCAAAATTAACACTGGATCCTTGGCGTTTATTATAAAACCAAGATGTTCAAATGGGGTAAAAGTGCTGTATGGAGTAGGAGTGCAGGGGGTCCCAGTACTCTTCGACATGCCCTTAATCCACGTTTTCATCCTCCAGGATCTCATCAATCTTTAGATTAGTTCGTGACTAAAGTACGAACTACTCCTCTTTGTTCAACCTTCAACCTTCCAACTGCCTCTGCCACTTTAATGTCTTTGCACAAGCGACAGTCTGTGCCAGAGGTTGTCGATCCATCTGGCTGGCTTTCTTGTGAATGGAATATCTCAAGAAAGCTTTGAGGGATTTTCTTCAAACTTTGCTCAAATGTTGACTGTGACTCAAGGATGAACTGATTAGATTTAAGAGGTGAGAGGTCAAAGGTCAAGGTCACTGCAGCCTCATGCTAATGTCATGCTTGTAAACACAATATCTCAGGAATGCCTTGAGGGAAATTATTTAAATTTGGTACAAAGGTCCACTGTAAAGTCAAAGGTCAAACACTGCTGCAGTCTTATGTCTTATGAATGCATCTTAAGAGCACCTTAAGGGATTGTGGTTACATTTACTGAACTTGGGAAAGGATTAAAAGGGACAGCCGGGGGCGTACTGATGGTGAGACTCAGTGAGATTCTAAGATTCTGAGTAAGTTGGGAGTTCACTGGCTAGCAGATAAATGATCTACAGAAGGACAACGGCAAGCTCCGTTCAACACTGACAACAGTTCATCTAAGGCAGATCTCAAAAAAAAAAAAAAAAGCTTTTGAAGGAAACTGTCCTTGAAATCCAAGATAGAAGTATGCAGGACAACTTAATCTTCACAGGCATTTCAAAGAACGCAACGGATAATCCTGAAGCAATTAAAAATTTTGTCAAAAACTTCATGGCATCAACTCTTAAAGTACCTATGGAGACTGTAAACAACATTACTTTAGACCACATTCACCAGCTCGTGGTGAGATCGTCTCTGCCTTTTTGCGTCATCGCAAAATTTTAACATTTCCAGCAGAAAGTGCTCCTGAAGGGTAAAGACAGGGGCTGAAAGGTATGTTGTTGTTTCCCAGAGAAATTAATGAGAGATGGAAGGTTTTATACCCGATCCCGAAGGAACATAAACAGAAGGAAAACAGGCTTCACTCCTTGTTGACAAACTGTTTATAAATGGTCAACTATTCTGGAGTCACCCCCTGGCTCTTTAAATGTATAAGTATTGAGAAAATAAAAAGCATGGGTTAAATGTATAAGCTCTAATAGGCTTTGTTGTACATCTATATGATATATCTTGTGTTTTTGCTGTGTAAATCCATCACTAATATCTACACATTCACAACCCAACACCTCAGAACTTACTCCCACAACATCCTCAACTCACTGTTTGTAAAAGTCTACACATAGCAGCAGACAGCACACATTCATGCATAAAATGACAGAACTCCTTCTCTTTTTATGTCGCAGTTAACCCGCTTATCCTGGAATGTACATGGTGTAGCCAAGCAGAAAATTGGGCCCTATTATATTATTTTATTTCCCATGGTCTTCCTTTATTTCTCATATAATTTCCCATTTTTTGTTCATTAATCTGTCAATCACACTGCTTGTGCTACATCAGACAATTCAGACTTCCGATTGGTAGGAGGGGATTAGGTTCCACCCCCTTCACATAAGCACACAGTCCGAGCGGCCAGATGAGAGATAAAAGTCTGAATACTGCTACTAAATCTGTTTTCTGTTTTTTTTTCGTACTGTTATTGGCATTACACTGTTATACACTGTTATTTTATATTTGAAGCCTGTCTACTTCACTATGCACTGCCTATGATTCATGTTTGCTAAAATTGTCTGAAGTATTTCATTTGAGATAAAAACTGTACAGTTAAAAAGAATAATTCACTTATCCCATCACTATTATTACAGTAGAGTGTTGAGGATTTTAATATGAAGTTTATTATGGACATAAAGAGAGGAATGTCAGGATTTCATGTAATAATAGCCATGTCTCTAAACAGGCAAGGGTTTTAAGATTCCTTTGAAAAAACCCTTAAATTCAAAATTTGGATTCTCCCTAATGCCCCAGTGAGAGGATACCTCCCTACCCCTAGGAGAGGACCAAGATCATCTCTGCCTGGAGGACGATTTCCTCTCCCTCACCCTTATCACTCAAGTACCTCAGTGTGGAGGACCGCCACACTCTTTACCACTTGACTCTACTCTTTACCAAAGCTACTTTTGGACTGAATATGACCCTACTTCTGTCAGGAATTCTAACTCTTAGTTTGTTTTAATCTAGTTTTGTTTTCATGTCACATCACTAACTCTTCTGTGATTTTAGATCACGCCTCCCTCTCAGCCCATGCAATCTGCTCATTACCTGCACCTGGTTTTACCTGCCTATCTCCACACCTGTGGCTCATTCTCCCATTTGTCCAGATTGTCTTGTGTTCCTACCAAGCTATCCAGCGTTTTCCCTTTTTCTGCCTGATTACCTGTTTTTGGACCCTGTCTACCTGTTTTGGACTCTGGATTCCCTGCCTGCCCCTTTTTTTTGACCCTGCCTGAAATGTTAAGTAAAGTGAACTTTTGCCTGCAACCATATTGTCTCATTGTCGTGCATTAGGTTCAAATCTGTGATTTGAACCCTAATGATTTGAACCCCCCTAATCTGGTGATTCTCACAGCACAATCTGGCTCTTTCAGGAATTCCAACTTTTAGTTTGTTTTCATCTGGTGTTGTTTTCGTGTCTCCTGTCATTAAAGATCACTCATCCAGCTCTCCAGCCCAGGCCCCTCCAGCATCAGATGGAGGTTTGCCCCCTTCAGAACGCTATTCTGGTGCCCCTGGTTCCTGTCGACGATTTCTTGTGCAATGTTCCCTCTCCTTCGAGCTACAGCCTTCCGCTTTTCCCACAGAGAGGTCCCAGGTGGCGTACATCTTCTCTCTGCTCACAGGCAGAGCTAAAGACTGGGGAACTGCAGAGTGGGAGAAGTAATCCTCCATCTGCTCATCGGTCAAGTTGTTCTCATATGAACTACAGAAGATTTTTCAACCATGTTACACCCTGCAGAGAGGTCGTTTAAGGTTTGTTCAACCTTAGGCAAGGAGGGAGGTCCGTGTCTGATTATTCCATTGAATTCTGCACCATGGCAGCTGAGAGTAATTGGATCGCTGTGTCACTCTTTGATGCCTTCTACAATGGACTCTCAGACAGCATCAAAGATGAGTAGGCAGCCCGAGATCTCCGTGCTGACCTAGATGCGTTAGTCGCTCTCTCCATTTGCATCGACGGCCATCTGCAGGAACAGAGAAGAGAGAGGGTCTTGTCTGTCATCCCACAAGTGCCATTTTGTCTCCTCCTGTCCAGTAAAAGACAGGGCTCACCAGTCATCCAGAGGGCACTGGTGAGCCGGACCATGATCTTTGAAATGCCCTCTAGGCCTTTGATTCATGCTGTCACACTGTCTCAGTTCTCATAGACTCTGGTGCTGACGCCAACCTGTTGGACATAACTCTTGCCTCTCCACTGGAGATTGGCCGGGAGGCTCTGGGGAAGCCTATCCATGCGACAGCGCTAGATGGCCGCCTCCTCTGCAGGGTCACACATCGATCAGCCCCTCTTCAAATGACCATGTCAGGTAATCACAGCAAAACACTCACATTTCACCTGTACCATGCACCATAACAGCCTGTCATTCTGGGTTATCCATGGGTAAGAAGACATGATCCACACATAGACTGGGCTTCGGGAACCATACTTCAATGGAGTGGTCACTGTCATGCTGTTTGTTTGAGATCTGCTGTACCACCTGCTCCTAGTCTGCCTGTTACCTCTGAATTTCCAGATCTTTCAGGGGTTCCTAAAGAGTATTTGGATCTGAAGGAGGTTTTTAATAAGACTAGAGCCACCTCTTTGCCACTCCACCACCCATATGACTGTGCGACTGACCTTCTGCCAGATGCTTCTCCTCATAAAGGCCGACTCTTTTCTCTATCTGCTCCGGAGACCAAGGCTATGGAGAAGTACATCAATGCCTCCTTGGCTGCAGGAATCTGGCCGTCATCTTCTCCTGCGGGAGCAGGGTTCTTCTTCGTGGGTAAGAAGGACAAAACCCTGCGACTATGCATGGACTACAGGGTACTTAATGATGACACTGTGAAAAACAGGTACCCTCTCCCCTTAATCTCTTCTGCTTTTGAACTGCTGCAAGGTGCTACCATTTTTTCCAAACTCAACCTCCGCAATGCCTACCATTTGGTGAGAATCAGAGAGGGGGATGAGTGGAAGACGGCTTTTAATACTTCCAGTGGACACTACGAGTATTTAGTTATGCCATTTGGTCTCACTAATGCTCCTGCAGTCTTCCAGTCATTGGTCAATGATGTTCTCCAGGACTTGCTTAATGTTTGTGTTTTTGTGTATCTGGATGGCATTCTTATCTTCTCCAAATCCAGACAGGAGTATGTGGTGCATGTACGTGAAGTCCTCCAGAGGCTGTTGGAGAATCAGCTCTTTGTGAAGGCTGAAAAGTGTGACTTTCTCGTCTCAGAGGTTTCCTTTCTGGGCTTTGTCATCTGGTAAGATCCAAATGGATCCAAACAAGACCAAGGCAGTTGCGGACTGGCCTACTCTTTCAACACTCAAGGAACTTTAACGCTTTCTGGGTTTTGCAAACTTCTATAGACGGTTCATTAGAAACTACAGTTCAGTGGCAGCTCACCTCACTGCTCTCACCTCCCAGAAGGTGCCCTTCTGGTGGTGCTCCGCAGCTGAAGAGGCCTTTGGTGAGTTAAAGTCACGTTTCACCTCTGCTCCCATTCTGATATTCCCAGATCCTGCACGCCAGTTTATTGTGGAAGTGGATGTGTCGGCCACTGGTGTGGGGGCAGTTCTTTCTCAGCGCTCAGCCGAAGATCAGAAGGTTCATCCATGAGCCTTTTTCTCCCAGAAGCTGTCTCCAGCAGAGAGGAATTATGGCATTGGGAACCGGGAGCTGTTGGCAGTGAAGCTTGCTTTGGAGGAATGGAGACACTGGTTTGAGGGGGCGGAGCAGCCATTTGTGGTTTAGACTGACCACAAAAATCTGGAGTACATTTGCTTAGCCAAGCGGCTGAACTCTCTTCAAGCCAGGTGGGGCCTCATCTTTAACCATTTTAATTTCCCCCTATCATACAGACCAGGCTCTAAAAATGTCAGGCCTGAAGCCCTGTCTAGGCAGTATTAGTTGGAAGGCCCTCCATCTGACTCTGAAGGTATCCTCCCACCTGCATGTGTTATCGGGGCGGTAACCTGGGAGGTGGAGGGCAAGTTAAAAATGCTCCCATGCTGAACACCCTGCTCCCAGTGCTTGTCCAGATAACAGGTTGTTTGTCCCTGCCAGTCTCCGTTCTCAGGTTCTCCAGTGGGGGCTCTGTTCTTGGCTGGCCTGCCACCCTGCAGTAAGACACACTTTTGCACTTCTCCGACAGCACTTCTAGTGGCATTTGATGGGTAGGGATGCCAAGGAATTTGTCACTGCTTGCGAGGTCTGCTCTCAGAATAAAAAACACTCACCAGGCTCCCTCAGACATTCTTCATCCTCTGCCAGCTCCTCATTGCCCCTGGTCCCACAGCTCACTGGATTTTGTCACAGGCCTCCCCCAGCTCATAGAAAGGGCACTCGCTTACACAGTCCATCGCCTCATTAAATCTAGACAGCATGGTAGGGGGTTGCAGTACCTGGTGGACTGAGAGGGTTATGGTCCGGAGGAACGCTCATCGGTGCCTGCTCGCAACATTCTGGATCCATCCCTCATCATTGACATCCACAGGGCTCACCCTGATCAACCAGGGGGTACGTCAGGAGTTGTCCCTCGAAGAGGGAGTTCTGTCAGGAATTCCAACTCTTATGCTTGGCTCACAATACAGGATTCTTGGGCCGATTTTACGCCTATTTGGCCCTCCCGACAATCAGGCCCGAATGTCGTGACCAGACCGAGATCAGGCCCGATTGTCAGGCCCAATTATCTTCTAGTGTGAACGGGTGACAGAGCGGGTTTGACTTTTATATGGCTGATTATGCCACTCATTTTCACTGAGGATGACACGATGAGAGAGCCGTCTACAAGGGACCAGAAATGATCATAGGAAGTTATCGGAGATGAAAATGGCGATCACGAAGGAGCAAGGATCATAACCGCTTTGAAATAGACAAAAGTTGGAGTAAAGAAAGAAACGTAAAAAACAGAGTAAAAAACAGCACTAGTTTCCATTTTTTGTGATTTTGTTTACATTCGCTTCCTTGTGAGATGATGTAGGATCACGTGGTGCGTCGCTTTCTGGTTCTATAATCTTGATGAAATCCTGTAGTGTGTGCTGATCATTATTTTCAAATCTTGTAGTATGTGCGTGCTCAAGATTTTAGAGAAGATAATCTTATAAGATTCTCCTTAAGTGTATGATACAACCCGATTTCAGAATCTTATAAGAGTTTTAAAATCCTGTAGTGTGAGCCAGGCTTAAGTTTTGCATTTGGGTTCAAATCTGTACTGGTGAATCTAACCCTACAACCCTGTTTGACTAAAGCACGCTGAACTGACCACAACAAGGAGCTTAAAGGACCAAAACTGAAGAGTGGTGATGAGAAAATTGGGTTAGGATTGGGTTAGGATAGATATTATTTGGGTTAGGATAGATATTACTTGGGAAACTTTGATATACTGATATACTGCGAAAAATCATTAAAATCTAAGTTTGTTTTTTTTCTACACATTTTAATGTAGTTCAATTTAAAAGTATCCTGTGGTTCCTTTTATTCATTGTATATCTCATTCTCCTTTAAACCCTCCTACAAACCTAGTCTCTAGTCTATACTCTATTGATCCTAGTGGGTTGCAGTGGTGTTTGCTCACAGGCAAAAAATTAGAATTCTGGAATATGTCACAGGATTAAAAGCAGATATTTTCCTCCTACAAGAAGCCCATTTACTAAAATCAGAGGAAAAGTCTCTTACAGATCCAAAGTTTAATCAGATGTTTTCATCTTGTTATAACAGCAGGGGGAAGATTACTCTTCACTTTAAACAGATCAAGGCAGATACATCATCTTTCTTTAACAGAAACCAGCTTAACTTAAAACAGTGTCTAATATCAAAAAACAGCACAATGCAGAACATTTCTGTAACAGTGCAGTTAGTGCAATTAAAAAGTGCAAACATACAGTAGAAAAGTTGTAAACATGAGACCTCAAAGGCAATGAATATACAGTTGTAGTAAAAAAAAAAAAAAAAGATTGAACTAGAACTTGTGAACTCAAAAGAGTTTGCTGGTATTTTTTTCGCAAGCGACAGTAGCTGGAGATGAATTTGCCGTAACATCTAATACAAAACGCCCCATAATTCATTAATTCCATTGACATTTTACAGACTACTGTTGATTCTCACGATAATACGGGACGAAGTACGTCCCGTTTAAGCTCAATATGGGACCCCTACTTTTGTTTCGAAATACGGGACGATTCCTTTTTTTTTTGAGGGACGGTTGGCAACCCTAATACGGGCATTGTTTATTATTAATAGCAAAAGCAGATTGGCTAACTGTGCTTTGCGCCTAATTATACAGGTTTTTTTTATCGACCCTAACGAGATCTCGCGAGAACTTCTTTTCTGAGATGGACAGGGCTCAAACAAAGTTTCCCATCTCCCGATTTGTTCAAATGAAAACAACTTTTTAGCTTCAGAATGTTGGAAAGATGTGTGGCTTGTGTATAAAGAATCTAGTTTTTACTTTAGTGACTACGGAGCGAAAGATTTGACCACACACTATGATCACATTTATTTTCCTCGTAGACTGTAAGACATTCTAGGCGTCTACATGTAACCTAAATGTGCGTGGTTTCTAGTGAAACTGTGTGTTAGAAATGAGGATCTAAGACGCATGGGGTGTCTTGATTTTTGACTGTCTTTGATGATAGCACACAATGTTCTCTTCGCCTCAGTCAATCCTTCTGTCATTCGATACAGTAAATGACACATGCCACGTACAAATAAGTATAGACCTTTACATTAACTAGTGAACATAGTGCGATCATGGCGTCGCAAAATTTCCTTGAGTTTATGGTTTATCCACGACATACACGAAGAGGCCAAAATCTTCCGTCATTAAAAGGTAAATAGGCTACTTATTAGTGATTGAGTTCGCTACGTGGCTGTTTTTTTATTCCCCATTTTTATCTCGATCATCAAATTTTTAAAAATCAACGTTTATTGGACAATTTAAAAAAAAAAAAAAACGAAAAATTGAATGAAAAGACTGAAATTGCCGATAAGATTCCGCGAAAGACTATATGCTGCGATGGCCGAGTGGTTAAGGCGTTGGACTTGAAATCCAATGGGATCTTCCCGCGCAGGTTCGAACCCTGCTCGCAGCGGAAAGTTATGCTGTTCTTAGTGTTTTGCAGAATATTTAGTGACTTTGAGTGGTCTTCATATTTATGCCGTTCTAAATGTTCTGAGCTCAGTGAAGGAATTTTGAGAATGTTGATTTTATTTTCTTGATTTCAATCTAAGATCCTATTAGAGGAGCCACCTGATCAGGATGGTCCAAAAAAACTTACATATATCTTTGGACCAAAAAAAAAAAAAAAAGAAACAACCATCAATAACCACAGTTTTTGATCACAGTCATTATCACATAAAATAATTCTTGTATTGTTTCATTATTTAAATTTCAGGTCCTGCATTCCAAAATTTTCATTTTTAACTCTTGTCCACCAGATAGCAGCATTTTCAAATTATTGACAGACAGAAATTATAATGTTTTCTTCATTTCCTGTTGGAACACATTGGCGATTTTTATAATTGACATGATGCTTATTATATGATATTCAATAGAAAACAAAAATAATTCTCAGTAACAAGGTCATAGAAAATCTTGATGTGATCATTTTCTATTCAAATTATAGTGGCATTAAAGGGTTAAATATTTATATATGCATATGTATAAAATATAAGTTAATTTTTGATTTATATGATCAGACACAAAATGACATGAATATAATTTTTTTTTAAAAACAAAAAAAACCTAAAACATGTAGAAATAAATCATTTAAAATTTAAAATTTAAAAATTTATATACAGTAATTTTATTTTTGTATTAACAAAAGGCAGTGTCTGTATTTTTAAATGTATTAATTTATTTCTTCACGCATTTCTACATTTATTTATTTATTTATGCATTTTTACAGTT
>JAPZDV010021043.1:0-21925 GCA_029814665.1 Acanthurus lineatus | reverse complement strand
CCTCTCCCCGTTGATGAGTAGTGGTGTGTGTGTGTCCTGTTTCTTCCTGTAGTCAATTATCAGTTCTTTTGTTTTTTTGATGTTGAGGCTCAGGTTGTTCTCTGTGCACCACCCTGTCAGCCTCTGAACCTCCTCTCTGTAGGCAGACTCATCACCTTTGGTGATTAATCCCACCACAGTTGTGTCGTCCGCAAATTTCACTATGTTGTTGGTAGTGTGAGATGGAGTGCAGTCGTGTGTGTATAGAGAGTAGAGGAAAGGACTCAGCACACAGCCCTGTGGGGCTCCTGTGCTGAGTGTCAGAGTGGTAGAGAGATGCTGGCCCATTCTGACTGCCTGTGGCCTGTGTGTTAAAAAGTCTTTCACCCAAAGGCAGAGGTTGGTCTGTATTCCCAGGTTGGACATCTTGGAAAACAGTCTGCTTGGGAGGATAGTATTAAATGCAGAGCTGTAATCAACAAATAGTAGCCGTGCGTAGGTCCCCTGCAGTTCCAGGTGGCGCAGGACGGAGTGGAGAGTCATGGAGACGGCATCGTCCGTAGATCTGTTGGCTCTATATGCATATTGGTGGGGATCCAGGGTGGGTGACAAGCCAGTTTTGATGTTTTGAAGGACCAGTCTCTCGAAACACTTCATGACACACACACACACAAAATCTGTGTCTACCCATTTGTTTGTGCGGGTAGGTGTGTTTCCGTAACCTAAATAAATATGTACTGTGTGAAATATATTATAAAATTGTCATCTAGTGCATTACATTTTGCAACTGTTGACAGTTAATTTGTGTGTCTCTGTGTTGGAGGCTGATGACTCAAAAAATAAGGGGAGGACAGGAAGTAAACTCACCCACAGCATCATGTTATTTTACATTAGCTACTTATCTCCATGTTTCTATGTTCAACTGATGACTAAGTAATAAAGCAAATGGCTTACCAGGTTTCCTAAAAACAACATAATTTAATTCAGTCCTGTTGTTTCCTGATTAACCATAAATAACTAATCCAGGCTATAGAATGTTTATACTTCAAACTTTGCACAAGTGACTCAAGGATGAACTGATTAGATTTTGTAGGTCAGAGGTTGAAGGTCAATGTCACTGCAGGCCCATATTCATGTCATGCCGTTGAACGTGATTTTCAGGAACGCCTTGAAGGATGTTGGTACAAAGGTCCACTGTGACTCAAGGATGATCTGATTAGATTTTGTATGTTAAGTTCAAAGGTCACTGGGACTTCACTTTGTTTGAATGTAACATCTAAAACATGCCACAAGGGGATTTCTTCAAATTGTGACCTCACATTTTTCTGACCAATTTTTTACCACAATATCTTTGGAAAACCTCCAAGGAATTTCTTCAAATTTGGCACAAACATCAATTTGGACTCTAGTATGAATTCATATTAGAGGTCAAAAGTCAAACCCTGCTCCAACCTTATGTCTCATGAAAGCAATATCTTTAGAGCACCTTCAGGAATTTATGTCTGTCCATCCCATTTTTGTGATATCTCAAAACACAATGGGGGAATTTATTTAAAATAAAAAACAAACATCCAAAAAGTCCACTTGGACTCAATGATGAGCTGATTAAAATATGATGGTCAAAGGTCAAGATCACTAACCAAAACCCATTTTTGGCCAAGTTTTCACTAGCAGGTGTTGTAGCATAAAGAGATGAAGTGATGCCATTATATATTTAAAAGGTCCAATATGGATGGAAACTGACTCGAATGGTTGACAAGGCACACAACCATGATGCAGTAATTCTAGTTTAACACTTACGTCTACGCTCATTGACACAAATAAAGTTGACAGAATATTTTAAACTATGTCCACTATAACAAATATAATGCTGTCAACAGAAAGGAATTGTGGCTCAGCTGTTGTATTATGCTGCATAAGATTTAGTTAGCAGTACCTCATAAACAACTGTAACTGAGTGACAGCAAGAAATACATGAGCATAATGTTTAGCCTAAAGAAGAAATACTACATACAGCTCCAACTGATATTAGTTCACTGTAATCACTCACTCTCAATGGCACTGTAGGACAACTGCAGCTTTATGACCAGTGTGGCTGTGTGTGTCATGGCATCCTTCAGCATCACCTTGAAGGTGTAGTTCACACATTCTTCCACAACCTAATTAACATCTATTAGTCTGGAGAGATTGCATTGACTCTTCACTCCTTGGTTGTTACAAGAAGCTGGTTGTTGTTCATCAAACTGTGTTTACTGCTGTGCAGTTTGTATCATTGAGATCAGAGGACATTTATTTTTATTATGAATTTCAGTATCAAATTTTTTTAAAGAAGCAAAGAAAAATCTTTAAAAAAATTAGAAATGATTCTGATTTAGTAATGGTTTGCCTTCATCATTTACTCTTTTCAGATTTTGCATTTGCCTCTCAAAAATAAATGAAGACTAACTTCCTCTGCCTCTGTGGACCAGCCACCTCAGGTGTGTGTGTATGTGTGTGTGTATGGGTGTGTGTGTGGGTGTGTGTGCGTGTGTGTGTGTGTGTGTGTGCGTGTGTTGTGAAGGGCCTGGGATTAAAGTTGGTTTGCCATATAAAAGGCACTGTTAATGTTTTTTATGAGTCTTGCTGCTGAGGGAAGATGTCAGGGCAGTAATAACAGCAGGCCAGCGTCATCCAATTTAATGCTGTGTGTAGAATGGCAGTGATAACGGGCGTCTGGAGGGAGGAAGCAGATGACTTCACTGGAGTAAAGACACACTGACCTTCAGCTATGGTATTCATGACTGCTTTATTTAAGCAGTCATCATCTACTCACAAAAAGAGGTTACATAACGTTTTTATCACTCGATAAAACTGATCAAGTCCTGTCAAAAAGATCTTAAACGCAGTCAGGGGCTGTGGTTTACTGATGTAAGCAGGGCTCACCTGGGGGGAGGTAAAGCAGCAGAGCCTGCGATTGGCTCTGAGAGGCTGTTTACAGTTAGCCATGTTCCAATTGGACTAAAACTCCCAGCAAGTAGATACTTTTTGACTGCAGAAACAACGTAACTGCTTTTCTGAGTCTTACACTAAGTACACTAAATTCTAAAATGGCACAACAGAGAAACTAATTGTTCAAACAAATCTAAGTCTGCTCTAGTAAAGTATTTCAGCTCTTTTGATTGACTCTTTTGATCTGCTGATTGGCCTCTTCCTCTGATGCACGTCTGCTGCTTTAGTGCCCCACATTTCACAGTGTTAAAGGCCTGCATGACAGATATGACAGCAGCTACCAGCTACATTCAAGTGCCCCCAGCTGCATATCCGCTGTAGATGCATTGCAGCATCTTTATTACTGTGCACTGCTTAAACCACACATGAGTGATTAGTCTACAACAACAAACAGTGTTGACTAGTGGTTTTGACAGTCAGCTAGTTGATTATTCTGTTATCCCCTACCACAAGCTTACACCTCAAAAACCTACATAGTACCCTCCACTACATAAAATTTGCCTGTGGACTGTAATTATAGAGAAAAGGCAAGATCTTACTATCCTTCAAAACTTATTGTAAGTTAAACAAGCAGCTACAGTTGTTCTTGAAGCACAAATTCTAACAAAGACTTCTGCTGATAAAGTTCTGGATAAGATGATGTCCAAAATATTGGGTGAGAAAAGTGAGAATTAGTTACTGCAACTGCTTGGTAATGTTTGCACTCTGCTTTTAAGTAATCAGATTTTTCCCTTTCAAATTCTCCTTTTTTTTAGCCGTCACTGGAATTTTTTCAGTGTTTTGTTATTCCTTGCTCTCAAGAGCATTTGAAAGTTCACAAAAAAACCTTATTAATAAGCTTTGTTTTTGTTTTTGTTTTTGTTTTTTTGGTGGAGAGAAACAGAAATGCAAATATTTTACACCATATTTTCTAAGCTCATAATTATCAATACTGCTATCCAACCCAGAAAACAAAAGAAAAAAAAAATTTTTTTGAAAAAAATACTTGTTGCTAAAATCAAATTAAAATAAACCACCTCACTACAGCTAATCCAAAATGCCGCTGATTTTTAACCATGGCAACCATAAGTTTTTTGTAATTTTATGGTCAAAATGAATTTAAGCTGCAAGCAGTGATCAAAGGGTCCTTGCACCCTTGCTCACATTAGGGTCTGTGACAGCCACAACCATGTTTCTGGACACCACTGACACAGCTCTAAATTGCTATGAGACTGCATTAAGGAGGCCAGTGTCACCTCCCGTGTCTACTGTGTGGAGGTTCAGAACACCCACTAATTAGACATAATGTTTCATATATTAGATGTAAACCTCACCATGAAGACTTTATTAGTAAAAAGGGTGATTGTCATGTAAGGTTTATGTTCTGTAAATGTTGTTGAAAATGTTGTTGACTCTTGATCAGCATGTTCATATCCTTTTGAAAGAATTCTTGTAAAATGTGAAATCGGGGGCAGATTAGATGTACACTGTAGCTACAAAAACTAACCTTTACATGGTGAAAAATCAACTTCATATGAAAACCCAATCTTCACAATAAAGCAACAAGGTCGTCAAACTTTTCTTATTAAACTGAAAACAGATCTGGTTGACCTGCCAGGAATACCAGAAAGAACCTGACCTAACTTCCTGCTCCCAAAAGGTAGCACTTTGTCTGTAACAAAATACAGGCATTGGATGTCTTCAGGCTGGGACTCTTAGCAAATGTGAAGTTTGGGGTAGATTGGACAATTTATAATGTAGTTACAACAACTGGACCTGAGCATTTGAAGAAAACTCCACATTCCTAAACACCATCAAAGTCTCAAGGCTTTTCTGACCATAGTTGAGGTGAATTTGGTCAACCAACAAGAAAGAGTGTATCAAAATGTGAGACATGTCATTTCCTTTTGTCAGTATGTGCCATGTAACTATAACTGAATATTGTAGATGTCTGCATTTGGAAGTCTTCAGGCTGGAACTCTCATCAAAATTGTAAAGTCTTTTATATGACACAGAATAAAAAGGTCCAAAATTGAGCATTGCACAGGTCTCAAAATTGCTGTTTAATTACTGTTAGCAGTCACTGACCTTATATAAAATCATATCTAAATGAATATCTAAACTTTATTAAAGACTGAAACAATATACACACCTATGATCACCAAGCGAAAATATTCTAGATGCTGTATTACGTGTATTAATTCATACACACAATTCCCTTGTTGAACTGACCTAGTGGCTTATTTTAAGGATTTTTAATGTGGAATTCAACATAATGGGTTTTAAATTCAGATTTCCTAAAGATGAATTGAAAAATTTTGTTTCTCTTAACTACTGACACTAAATCTACGAAGTCCATGTTCATCTATGTCAAAAAACACTGAAAATAAAACTCTACTCTCACCAACAAGCACATTGACAAACTCCAACACTAGCTTTGGAGCTAATTTTTTATGTATTCAACAAAATTTGCACTTTGATTTCTTACAGACTTCAAAATCACAATTTCACAAACTAAATACTGCCACCTACAAAATGTCCATAGTCTTTGCCCCTCTGCTGCTGTGTGCCCTGCTCTTTCAACATAGAAACCATGAGACAAACTGAGCCTTTGATTGATGAACTGCCTGGAAATGTCAAAACCTAGCAGGGAAAAAGCAGGCCAGAGAGTTACAGGGGGGGTTGGCATGACATCAGATCAGTTCCCTTTAGATTACAATGAATTGTCTGCACAATTCAGTCAGATGGTGTGCATGTGAAATAGTGCATGAAGGTGTTGAAATGGCTTTTTAAATCAATAATAGGCAGTAAAAAAAGGGGAAAAAAGAGGATTATCGCAGTTATGTGTGTAGTGTGACCATCACATGGCTGATTAAAATGTGTCCTTCATATGAACTGGAACGAATTAAAGTGGGGATCAAGTTCATACATGTCTCACACTATTTCATGTGTCTTATAAATGCCCAAAATAGCAGAGTTTGCTTGGAACTGAAGGTTTTACAAGTTTATATTTTCAGGTCAAAGTCAAGGTTTGCTATTTGCACAAATTTTGTGTGTGCATGTGTGTGTTTGTCTGTGTATGTGTATCTGAAGTAGGTCAAGAGGCTCTTCCCTCTGAAAAAAAGTCCAGCAAAGGTGACCTGGTCTTTAAAGAAAGAAGCAGAAATTGATTTTGGAGGATGGGTTTTTGGAAGGGCATTTGTGTCAGACTAAGGGAGCTTACTGGCCAAATGCTTTTGCAAGTTCTTGCTATCATTCCACCAGACCCCATAAACCAAACCATCACAAGGGCCAACTCCCTATCCTTCTAAACTGATAAGTGCCAAACATAGAGGCATTTGGTCCCAAACCTCTAACATCCTATTGTTATCTCCATAAAATGAAAATATAAGTTCCAAAATACCAAACCATTTTCTTTTTAAAAAAAACAACTCTTTCCCCACCTAATAATATAATATTTGCCTTTTGTCCAAAATAACTTAAAATATGACAGACTGAAGTTTTCAAACTTACATAAAAAGAGCTCAAAAATCAAAACTGAGGTTATTCAATTGGGAATAGTAAACTCATTGACATTCAGTGCATACTATTTGAAATCATTTTAATGCAAAATGTGTGGGTATGTGGGGGTAAGGGGGGTGGGGGGGGGGGGTTGTTTGGCTGATTCATAGAAACAAGCACAACACCCAACACTGTTTGCTGCTCTTTTCAACTGCACATATTCTTTAAATATTTAAAATAATTTAAAATGCAAAATATTCAAAATCTTTAATATACTCAAAAATAATAAAAAAATATATATCTGCCTATGATTATGCTAACCTTGTAGCAGCATTGCTCCCATCTGGCTCAACAACAAGCTCCATCCAGTGTTGTTTGCACTCACTGCTATGATGGGCGTCTGTGTGGTTGGCAGCAAAAAATATCTGTGATGCTGTTTTGTTAATTGGATGTGAAAGGTCCTTCAGAAAATCTACCAACCCAGCCACCGGGGGCTGCCACTGGGGATGGGATCAATGCTCACAATTTAGTAATTGTCAATTAATCCCATCGTCTCCAGTTGACCTATGGCTGTACCAATGTTTGCCTCAAGAGCTTTGCTACCTAGTGATGCTTTCATTTATTCAAGGTCTTGAATGCTTCTCCTGATGAGCTTGTCTGCATAGGTAATGGAGATATTGCACTATTGTGGGTGTTCCAACAACCAGGCCAATTCACTGAGATATCGTATTGATGGCTAAATCACTGATGAACTGCTTGGAGTGCTGTATTCTTTGCAAGCCCCTTCACAAGATTTTCTGTCAATGAGGGTTTTAGATACACTTAACATATCAGAACAGAAGTGTAACAGGTGTGTTTCAAAGTTGTTCCACACTGCAGCCACAGTTTGGAATGAGCTGGCCACCCACTGCATATCCAGAACACACCCTATTTTTGTCGGTTCCTGGTGAAGCTCTTGTGCGCATTAGGCAAGTTCTGCTTTTGGGGTAAACTGCTGTAGATAACATAAACTTAGTTCATAAAACTTTGGAGGTGGTTCATGCCTGCCACTTCTGAGACACAGTCACCAACCACCAGCTCAAGCTGATGATTTAGACAGTGTCAGATCATAATGCTTGGGTAGAGGATTGAGACTCTCTGTACCACACCAGACTCTCTACCCACCATCACACTTACGCTGTTGCTTTGAAATGCAACTAAATGCTGAGAGATACTGTTGATCAAACCCATGAGCTTTTAGTTCAGAAGACATCTTACAATGGTGTCTTTTGGTCAGGGACTTCCTCCACATTTCCGTGCTCCACACAGCTGGGTAGGAAGCCCTCCTTTCTTCACTTTCATATTCTTCTCTGCCTGTTTCTCAAGCCTCTTCTTGTCATATAATGGTAATATTTATCAAGTCTCCTTGTTTTGTTCATACACTTTTGTACATTTATGGTTCAGACGTTCTCTTCACCAACACACACTCGTTTTGTAAGTGCTATTCATGACAAAAATGACACTGAACACACAATAAATAAGGTTGAAAATGAACTTCACCAGCAGCATAATTTCTTTTTCTAAGTTTCCTATGAATATTGCTATAATATTGTTATTGGTAATTCTTAAACCCAGTAACTGAGTTGTGAAACTTTACCATCATGTCAGCCGTATTTTCAACTCAACCTGGAATGTTCTCTTTCTTCCTCTACCCTTCTCATTGGGTAAATTAAGTCACCCAGAACATAACATTGCCCTCTTGTGTTTTGTCAGTAGGCCATTGTTTCTTTTAGCCTTGTAATCATTCTATCATATCAACGTAACAGTGTGTGTGTCATGAGTTTAATGCCTTTATAATGTTACATTTCAAAAAAATTTTAAAACATTACGATTATGCTAGCCTAAAAAAGCATGAATGTTTTGAGTTTTAAAAACTAAATTGTTGCTACATTTCATGATGTAATAATAACTTATGTGACATGCAGGGATCATAACAAATATGTTTGACAGATTTATACTTTTGTACAAAAGAGTACTTTTTTAAGACTGGTATTAGTGCTTTCCAGGTAAGTTAAAGTAAAACTACATAAAAAAACACTACATACAAAATTACTACATAAAACTACACAAAAATGTGAGTCCTAAAAACCAAAAGTGACCATTTTTAGGTGTCACATATCATGATTCTGTCGAAATCAACCACCTCTCATTATATATGCTTGTAATTAGCAACTGTCAGCTCCATTAGAGTGGATGAACTGGATCGGTAGTGTTAGAAGTTCTTGAAGTTAGATTTTCCAATGAACAGGATCGGTAGTGTCTTGGAAAGTCATTTATGTTGAGCCCCTTGGCAGGAAAGTCAATCCATTAATATCTGCCTGCAAATGGCTGTCCCTTTAAGTGCTGAGAGAGGCTAGAAGACAGAGCGAATGCTATGACTGTTGTGAGGGCGGGCAATTAATGGATAGAGTTGAGGAGTGGGGGCAGTACTAGCAAAGAAGGAATTTGACCAATCCTGGAGGTCCTACAGTACAGATGACATCCCCACCTCCCCAACCCCCATCACAAGAGCTCATCTGTATTCTGGGAGAGGTGTCCTTGTGCTTTCAGTGGGTGTAAACCGGGATGTACATTACAGTTGTTTTCTGTAATTGGAGTGTGCCTGCTGAAAGAGGATTTACTGATGTGCCGATAGCGGACAACTGAAGATAGATCAGGGCTGGCAGAGCAGCAGCAGATTGTTGTTGAGTCTTGATGACAGAGTCATTTGTTATTCACTGACTTTGAGCCAAGCTGTCTTGGAGCTGGCACCAGAATTCCAGCATAGGAGTTATGAGCAAAAAGTGATGAAGACCAAGCAAGAAGGATTTATGGGATTCAAGATTAAACATTATGTAATTATTTTTTACAGCACACGGTTGTACACTGGAACACAACTGCCATCCCCTTATGCTGCTGCTAAACCACAAAACCAGCAGGTACCTCACCTCACTGGTATAGATAATGACCAATTAATGGGTACCAGTGATGCTCTGGGCAGCTTTAATTGCTTGCTGCATAGCCTTCCTGACACTGGCCATGTGTATTCATTGTCAGTTTGTGATGTTTCCACTAGAGTTGTTGCACTTGAAATATATATTTCTGGGTAGTGATGGCACATGTTTATGCTTCTCGTCTTGCTCTTACTCAGCTATGTCTCATGTCAAACTCAAAAAAATCCCAACACAGTATACACAAGGGCTCAGTACAATACATGCAAAATATAAAAACTCCTCACTTAAATACTCCCACAACATTAAGTAGATAAAGTAAATAAGTAAGTAAAAGCAAAATAAAATACATGACATGCAATACATACAACCGGAAATGTGACTAATAGAAAAAAAAATAAAGGTAATAAGGGCCACAGCCTCACAGAAACACCAGAAAAGTTTGTCCTGGTTGGCGCTGAGATGCTTGGTAAAGTTATTTCACAATCAACACTAGCAACTTGCTCTTTAAATCCCAATCTTGCACCCTTTTTTAAAAGGTATAGTCATTAAAATTTTCCTTAAAAACAAAATATAGACCAATACAGAATTGTTCTCACTCAATCATCACTTATGGACCCCTATATACTGTATGTGTGGTAGGAACTCCGTCTGCAGAGCCCTTGCCCTTTACCTGTATTATGATGTCTTTGTTGCAGTTAAGACAGCCAATGACAGTGCACAGGTGAGGTTGGGAGTGAATAAAACATAGCAACTCGACACCATTCAGACCGTAGAAAGTTCATTTGACATATTTGTGCATTCAGTCACAGGTCCCAAAGCTACCGCAAGTAGGTAAATATCTGACCAAGGCTAACATTACTGTCGCACTGCTATTGAGGAGCTGCTGGGATTGCTGCAGTGATTAAATTTTTCCACCAACCAATGTTAATATGCTCCTGGCACTACAAGTAATCCCCTCAGTACACTGGCTTTCTACATGCAAAAAAACACTCAATATCTGTAGAGCACACTGTTCAATTATTGCTAATGCAAACTGAACATTTCCCACAGCTGCAGCTTCACATAAAAAAGCATTTAACTAGTGAGACGAGAGTTGACTTTGAAGTTGGTCAGTCACAGGTCAGCCAGTTAGCCTAGCTAGCTAGCTTAGCTTTTGATCACTAAAAATGTGATAATGTGTTTTAATGTATTTATGATTGTTATTATTTTTTGAATATTGAAATATTTAATTTTAATTAACTCAGAGAAGATTTCTGGGGCTTAAATCAATGACAGGAGTGTGTTTTGAAGATGCCAGCGAACACATCTTTTATTGAGCATTTGTTTAAGAAGTAAAATGTTTTTTCCACCCTGGAGGATTGGCTAATGGGAGAACAGTGACATTTGTACTGTTGGTAGGTCAGTCAGTTCACCATTTTGGTCCTGACTAAAATATATGTTGACAGTCAATGAATGGATTACTGTGATAATTTGTAGAAATATTCAAGGTCCCGTGAGAATTAATGATTTTGGCGGGACAAAATCTGATGTCCTTGAAAGCAATTGGCACAAGATTTGGAACAGACATCATTTGGTCAGAGATAAAGTACAATTACTTTAGAGATGCCATGACATTCTCTTAAGTGTCACCAAGGTTGAAATTTGACATTTCTGGGAGGGCATTTTCCAAAACTTACCCTCAGGACGAGTAGCATTACCTTTGGGGGTCCCATGAGTTTATATCTAGTACCACCATTATCAATAAGTTTTTTGCTATAGCCCAATGCAACACAATGTACTAAAAACAAATTCCAATAGCCTGGCTGCCTGGACATTAAAGTATCAATAAATCTCATCCATCCATCCATCCATCATCCATCCAACTATCCATCTTTGGTCTATGATACTTTTAGAACTAGTAACAGCCCCAGATAAATTTTTTGTTCAGTTCCACTCAGAACATGTTGACTTGCCTGAACACTAAACTAGACAGATACATCATACCCCCTTAATGCCACCAAGGTTGCATTAACATGCATGACAAAGATTGCTTTGACCACTAACAACCAGGTCTCATAAACACTAAAACAGACCACCGAGGCTGTCTGGGATGCCAGCCAGGAACAAGCCAAAATATGTGAGCATTTTACAATAATGTTTGAGTCCTACTTTTCATGCCCAAATGTGCTTTTGGCGCTGTTTTATAGTTGCCTCCCTTAAGATAAACTTGCATTATGTGTCTACTTTAGTTCTGAAGAGAAGGAAGGACATTAATTAATCATGCATGAAATGCAACACATTCTGACTTCCTGAAATGAACTGTTGACTTAAAATATGTCATGGCTTGATGTTTTCAGTTTGATGTGCTTACAGCATAGATTATGTATTTTACAATCATGCCTACTACACAAATTACAATAAATTGCTACAGTGGTTGCTGCTATCTAATGATAACACACATTGATAAATGGTTTTTCATAAAAAAAGACCAAAACCGTAGAATCGTCAATCCTTGTGCAATCCTCTCCAAAGTGGTGGCAGTTATTCACTTTGTGTACTAACAGCCCCATACTGTCCTTTTCACTGTACAGAAAAAATTAAATAGGATTTTATATTGAAATATATATTTTTATTTTAGGAGGAAAAAAGTTTTATTGACTTCAAGGCCCGCTGCTGTTTCTATAGTACCTAGTGTGTTTCTAAATCTTTCAAAGTGAACTTGCGGAAGTTTTCTTTCTGGCAAAACCTCGTTCAGGCATATTATCAAAATGGTTCTGAGGCCACAGTCATTTCATTTTGGATGTTCTTTTTTTGGTGTTTTTTGCACTCAAATGTGGTGGAATGGAGGAGGTTAAGGAATTAAAAGCAAGCAAAAAAAATTAAAAGTCTAAGAGGAAGCGTGTGTAAGGAAATATACATGGGAGGAAGTGTTTCTGTCCCAGTAATGAGTCAAGTAGAAGTGTATTGTACCAATTGAAGGCAGTGGGGAAAGCCTTTGCTGGTTCCTGACTAAAGTGCTTTATATAATTCAAATAGGCAAAATAAAAAAAATTTAAAAAACCCTTTCCAAAATTATCTCAAGGAGGAAACATGACTGAACAACTTTTTTGACTAGATTTCTAAAATCAAAGTTTGCAAACGTGAAACATTACCTCCAGATTTCTGGCAGGCCATGTGAAATTATTGTGCTGACTGTAAAATCAACACCAAAAGAGCACATAAAACTTAGGGGACTCATCAGACAGAGATTTTTGACAATACACAAGACAAAACAGATGAACATGAATAAAAAATACAATTACTTTTTAAACCCATAAAAATATTTCTTCTTTTTTGAAATCATGTATCCATTTCTGAAACTATATTTCCCTCTGCATTTTTTCCCTCTCTCTTTTTAAATTGCCTTCAGCTTGCTCAGATTGAAGTGGCTCTCTCAAAAGACCATCCTGACAAGATCTCTGGCTCAGACTGACTCACCCCTCAAGGTATTTGATGATAATTTTCGTTTTGTTTTCATAGTTTTAAACCATACAACCATCCTGTGTAGTCTGAAGGCTTGTATTTTATTTGTATCTGCTATGACTGAATTCCTTGCTTGAAGTTTAGAGGGATGCCTCTGCACACTGTGTGTCCAGATGAGCTTGCTTACGGTCTGAAAATTTCATTGTTCTTCTTCTGTCTGTTGTTGTTCTGCCAGTTGCATTCCTTGTGCAAAGACATTATCTTTACTTTACCACATGGATAACTGAAATCAGATGCAGATACCACTTTGCTGCAAAACTTTATGGGTGTGTCTGTGCTGTAATATAATAGAATAGTAGTGCAAAGTCTTTTGTGACTAGGAACTTGGAATGAGGCAGACAGTGGCTGGAGGAGATGGGGAAACTATGATCTAAGCAGAGGTCAAGATCCAATCTTTGTGAATTCCTCTGAGTCTTGTTATTTTAAGCCACTTGAGTTGGAAATTCATCTCAAAGTCCGTTTTCTTTTTTTTCAAAAAGTATTTGAAGCTGCTTTATTTACAACACGGGCAAATGTATGTATCATAAAAAATTGGGAACAACTGCATTCACTCTGCCTATTTATCTCTACTTTGACATTCAGTAAGGACTTTTGTTGGTGCATCACTTTAATAACATATTTCAAGGGGTTTAACTGTAATTACTAAAAGACAAAACTCAATTTGATATCAGCAGCAGGGAATCAAGAAATTGGATTAATTACTGGGACAGCTCAGAGAAAATGTGTCAGGTTGCGTCAAAGGAATGTCGGGGAGAGGACGCAGAAACCCCCTGGGTGTTTGTAGCACACATATCCACTCAAAGACATGCAGAAAATACATAAAAATACACAGGCACAAAGCTTTCAGGCAGGCAGATATCTGAAGAGGTAAACTATATCACCAACAAATTAAATTTGAATATTACTTATTTGTAAGAGCGAATATATTATTTAAATGTCACATTTACCAAATTGTTTCTGTCAATGTAAGGACATGCTTGAACTGATACAACCCTTGCTCCTAAAAATACATTTATATACAATTAATTTGTATTCCTACCTTGAGGTGACAAAGCAATAGCTGCCTGTAATATATTTAACATTTCTTTGAGTGAACTAAATTATGCATTTTATGTACCATCCTGGATTAGGGGATAGGTGGTTGGGAGGATAGTGAACAAAAAGGTGTGGAACTGTGTCATCAGAATACATCTTCAGTATCCAGCTTAGGTTCAGGCAACACACAGTTAAGGAAATATTGTAATTGTGTCTGTTCTTACTTTTTCTGTGCCAAAACAATAATATTTCTTTAACTTTCATCTACAAACTGCCATTAGCTAGATACAACCATAAAATATTAAATAATGCTCTAGTTACTATGAGTGAATTTGCAAGATTGATTTTTTGGTATAAAATGAATAAAAAAATGCCATCAATAAATACGTCATTAATACTGACACTGAAGAAAGCTTATCAAGGATGTGGCTGTGCATTAAAAAGACTTCTAAAACTGTGATTACTATTTAGTTTGTGCAATATTCCTATTCTTGCACTGTAAGTGAGTGAACAGAGAGATGTATCTGCAAGTGTTGTACTGATTTTGTTTTTGAACATTAGCGCTTACTTTTATCTTGGTGCAGACTTTAATGCATTTGAACTTCTCAAGCACAGGTCTTTTTTAAAGCTGTTAAATTTAAATAAATACATGTAGGTACATATTTGCTAACACAATTTCTGCATTGTCTATGTATGCTTTACCATTGATTTAAAATGATTTTGTGACTGGCTAAATTTGTGCCTGAGCAGGCTACAGGATCCTATTTCATTAGATATGGAGCCTCACTAGTTTATATCTTATCTCAGCTAAGCATGTGGGAGTTTTGAAATGGTGAAACAAGTATTGATCAAAAAGGAGGTGCGGGTGTACTTTTGGCACTGTCCATGGCACTGACACAACTAATGAGTGATGACAGATAGACAGAATACATCACTTAATGTCTTAGCCCGTTTGCTTTTCAAATCTGTAAAAGAAAGTTTTGTAATACAATAATACAATGTAATACAATTTTGTAACATAATAAGAATCCATCCATTGTTGCAGTTCACAGATAGAAAGGACAAGAAAGAAAAGGGAAGTAAAGGGACGGTGAAGGAGAATAAGATAAAGAGAGACAGATAGAGTGAGAGTTGTTTGCAAACTGCACTCAGCTGTTCACAGACCTCCCCTTGCAGATTTTGAGCAAATATTCCTTTTGTTTTTATAATTGTAAATGAATAAGTCATTCTTTTTCATCACTTTTTATTTCATTTTAAATAGAAGCACCTTGACGTTTCATGCACTGTGGATATTTTAATGCAATTCAATGACTTTTTCTCCTCCTGGTGGATTGTTTTTGATGCATTGTTGTATGCAAATTAAGTGTAGATGATGTTTCTGCAGGTTGGACTTGTAATAATCTGTCAGTCTGTCATGAAAAGTGTAATTTTCTTTGCAGCCATCTGTTGAGAGAGTGGCATCAGAGCTGGCAATTCTAAGAAATTAAAGTGATAAAAAAAGGCAGGCTCTGTGCTTGGAACTACTCTGGAGCCTATGATTTGGTTGTAGAAAGAAGGATGCCACACAAGCTGTTCAACATAATGGATAACACTTCACACCCCCTACACAACCTGCTAGTCAGACAACACAGTATCTTTAAATGGAGAATCCTTGAGCTCCATTAAATAAGAACCACTACAGGAGGTCACTCCTGCCCACTAAAATAGCCATTTACAATGACTGCCCCCCTTAGCGGCTATGCAAATTGAACATTTAGTTTTAACACTAATAACAATACTGTCAGATATTCCTACCAATCATGGCCCCCTGACTCTCAGATCTACTTTCTCACTTGATCACATGTTGCATTCCCAAAATCATTCTCACCTGCCAACACATGAGTCTCCTTATGTCATATGTCCTTTAGATGGAACACAACACCTTTTACCTAACCAGACACTATATAAGAAGCCTGTTATAATTATCTCTGCACCTCACACCGCGGTGACTCCACTGTGGATTGATTGTTGGTGTGGTAAAAGGTCAAATGCTCTACAGAAAAAATTATGTTATGTATTCTGCTTCTGAAATATTAATTTGGTCCTTGACCAAACAAATGCTGTTCTGTTTGTGATGATGGACAGGATCCTGGAACGGATGAGCAGATAAATATTTTCCAACAGAGTGTCCTTAAAGTGTTCTTTCTCCTGAGTAGATCTGAATTTATTTTGGCAGTCATTTTTAAAAATAATTTTCAGAGCCTACATCATTTCCAAGCATTAAATTTAAAACAATTTATGAAAGATTGGTCATCTAAATGCTGTAAAATTAAAGTTTTAAAACATGAAAATGTTCAAGGAGACTGCACTAGAGAAACTAAGTTCTGAGTTGATATGACTAATATGGAATTAACAACCCTGTAATCAGAACACTAGACATCCAAGCTGTTTGTCCAGGTTATGCATCAAAATCTTTGACCCATCAAAATGTGTGACTGAATTACATGAATTTTAATATTAATAATTTTTAAATATTCATCTTTCTTGGTCAATTGCTTTGTAACGTTTTATAAAATAAGTAGGGCAGTAGACTAATTACTATCACGTTTTGACATTAGATGACAGGTGACTGAGTATGGTGTGTTTGAGGTCAAAAGCTTTTTTCCAAAAGCATGACTGCACAGAAAGTCAATTCAAAGATGTGAATAGATGCAAATTACACAATGTGGCTATCCAAAGTTTGTGTCTTTTTCAGTGTTTATAAAGTCAAATAGAATAGCATTTCTTTATCTCTGTGGAGAATCTGTGAGATGAACTTCGACAGTTATGGAAAATACCAGATAGGCTAATTAGTATAACAGTGTGTGTTGAAAGTATCTGTCCCCTCCTGCTGTTACCAACCCCACAGTGGACACCACTGTTTTATGGCCCAAACCACTTAAGTCACAGTTAGAGGTAATTTTATTAGGCAGCACAAAAAGGAAAAAGAGGAAGATGACATAGAAAAGGTAGAGCTTTAAACAGGGCAACAGTAAGTTTTATAGCTAATAGCAAGATTACTCCCAGTAGTTTTAAAAAATTCAAAATTCTCATGGGTAGGAATACAATCAAAATTTTAGACATGGTTCTCCAAAACACCAATGCTCTCCTCAGTCAGTTTTCTCTCAGACATGTCCTTGATCATGTGTTACACAACTAACTAAGCAAACTGAGGTTTTTCAGAAACCATTCTCAAGTGAAAATAGTAAGTGTATTGTATGCCTGGCTAGTACCAAAAGCCTGTAAATAAAGGAAGCTGTAGCTTCCACTCGCAGTACCTGCTTGTGGAGCTTATGTCTACCAGGTCAACTCACAGCAAGAAATAACACACACCTGTCAAAAACACCCCCAGTAGCCTGTTATGTAACAAAGCAACTATAACCTTTCTGCCAAACTGTTCAAATACGAGTGACTCATTTCTTTGACGAATCTGCTTGCACCTGATGATGTGGAGTGGGAGAGGTCTGGATGAGGGCAGATTCTGCTTTGATTTGCCAAATGATGATATAGTACATAAATTTTATAAATATAATTGTAATATTTGTTCAGAGAAAAATCATCCAGTTTTTAAAATATATATTAATGTTAGAAGTTTTGGAAAACACACTGCCTTCTCTTGCCTGCAAGGTAAATGACTGCATTCTGTTCTTCAAAAATAATTTTTGATAAAAGAAAATCCTGAACACTTGAAGAATAATCTTAATTAATATCTGTAATAGAAAAATAGTCATTACTCAAATCACCTGGGCCTTGAAGCCTGAAAAAGGGCCATTCAGTGAATTTAGGGTGGTAAACTTGATGGAAAAGAGTAGTTTGATTGTTTTGCTGAAATGAGCTAGAAGTTGGGCAGTTGCATATATTGTATATATACAATATATATGTTAAATTAAACATGAGTTTAGTGGTTTAATAACTTATATACTATAGACATTTCTGTATTAAGCCTGTGCTTATTCTACAACATTTTTACACTAGTTTTTCATTGTCTATTTGTATTTTTTTTAAATGAGTACTAGGTTTTATAACCTTGTCAGGTAATTTCCGCAAAATCCTTAAAGAGCCTGGTGCAGGTTAATTTCTTATGAAATTACTTAACCTTGTCCATATGACCATTTAAAAACTTAATGTGAACTCCCCTCTGCAGTGCACTGCGGAGTAGGTTGGTAAACCATCAGATCAGTTTCAGTTGTCAGCCAATCAGTCAGTCAGTAAGTCATTTGGATCTTAAACTTGTTCAGGTAGGTTCACATAATAAGACACACAAATCCGTTGTGTAATGTAACACATGGGATGATAGAGGTTCCAAACAGCAGCTGTGTGAGTTAGAAGGTTTGAGGCACAGCAAATAAAGAGGCTATGTAACAAATCAAGAAGGCCTAAGCAAAAGCTGAGCAATTTGAGATGGCAGTATACCCCTCGTTATCCAGTGCAGGCTGAATGGATGACAGCAGGCCTGAGTGTTGTTTGTGTGAGAGTGTGGGTGAGCAGTTTTTAAAAGGGGTGGGCACGTCCCCACCCTGACCACATTAGATCACATCACATGTAAACAGTTTGCTTGAAATCTTCAACTGGAATCATTTGAATCAAAATGACAAAAAGTGCTCACGTAACCGCAGCTAGTGATGGATGAACAGAGAACAGACTGGATGATTGCAGTATAGAACTGGATCAGCAGCTCTAGATGCAGGTTGAACTTCCTAAGCTGGCACAGGAAGTAAAGCCCTTCCTGAGCCTTTTTGACTTGATGATGGAGATTATGTTTTAGGCACCCTTTATGTCCAGGAAGCTTCTAAATCCCATTAACCTCAATGTCTCACAGCAGATAGCATTAGAGTAGGATGATTGGGGAGCTTTTTCTGGAGTCCACAGTGCTCAGCTTGGCCATCTCAAGGTTTTTCTGACCACAGGCCCAACTGTTGTTTCTGTCACCTCTACTGGCCCCCTTACCTGTCTAATAATGCATTAGGAGTTTAGCTGTAAACCAAAGTTTACTGTTTTATATACAGAGTGTTTCAGTTGACACACACACATAATCAAAAAAAATCTCATGTGAGATGTCACAGTGCCAGTGAGCTCATCTACTGTGGACCTGTGGCAGCAGCTGCAAAATCTCATTTCAATTAGTGCTGTTAAAACAGGGCTGTTGCTCAATTTTTGCCTTCTCTTCCTCGATCGCTCTCCACAGGATTAGTAGATTTTAATTTCTGTCTGTTAGTTAGGAGAAGGTGAAAAAGACACCAATTAAAGAATCCCAAAGCTCTGAGGCATCCTTTAATATGGTGCAGGTTTACTTTTACTGGTAGGACACATAATGTGCTGCCTGTATTTTTGTAGTTAATGGCTAAGGTTTGCTCCTAATGGTGTACTTATCATGTTAAGATGTGATTAGAGAGCAAAGACACATGGTTATCCTCTCTCAGTGTGAGAGCCAAAGTAAGATGACTCTCTATTTTTATCTTATGAGGGTTTAATAAAAGCCAAAACATGACAAAAACAATGTTGTATAATATTTTAAAACCCCAGAGTTAAGTTTCACACAATATTTACACTATGTTTAGACAAGAAAGCTGAACATTGCTATGACTACACATTGTACAGTGAGCCTTCACTCATTAACCCATACATGTACACAGCCACTTCTCTTCAAAATGTCATCAGGAAAACATGACACACACATTCACACAATGATGGAGCAGTCATCGGGAGAATTTAGGGTGAAGTTTCCTAACTGTGCAGGGATCAAAAACTATGGGAAAAGTTTGGATGCAAAAAACCTCACAATCCTGTAACAGGTACAGACTGTACAGAACAGTTTAAAAACATGTGCATTTGTTTAGAAAAGATAAAGGTTAAGATTAAATAAATAGCTAATTGCAACAGATTGAATGTGATGCAGCACAACAATCTTGTGTTTTTTAAACTTGTGCATAACAATAAATCAAGTGATTCAAAGCATATAAATGCTCCTGTGTAAATCCTTTCCTTATCCAATGCCTTCTTAGCTTTTTTATCACTTGGCAAAAATCAGTATGGACAAAGTCAATCGATCACTTCATAGACAGTCTCTGCAGCACTGATGTGTCACTTCCTCGTGATATGTCACATGTATTTTAGTTTGGTTAATGAGTTAGTTATACTTTCCAGTTTTTTTTAAGTTTATAAAAACATGACTTCAAAGTAAATGACATTTGAAAATCCCAATTGGAAATATGAGTTAATAAAACATTTGAATGTATTATTTATAATGTAGAATTATGTAACATTTGGTCTTTTGTGCTGTGTGGCTTCTCCAAAATTTCTGAGAGCAACACTGAAGTTGTAAATAAAAAATGAGGTTTGCAGAAATATTTATCACCAATGTTCACAATTTTTTTGGCCTAAAGTCTTATTATTCTTCTGATCACATCGGAAAGCCAAAAAATCAGATTCCTGCAAGAATTATCAAATGTAATGCACACGCTAACTACATACAAATCACGACTGCATGAACAGTGTTACACCTTGAAAACTTTTGCAGAGGAAAAACAAGCAAGATCAGACACTGGAAATACGATGACCAGATGTCCTGAAAAAATTGTGAGGCTCAGAATTACGAGCACATGTCCCAGAATTTAAAATCCTGTCCTGTTTATGAGCACTTTCTCCTACAGATGGAGGCTGGAGGAGAAAGGCATATTTCAGTGTCAACCAGATGTTTCCTCTTTGCATTCTCTAGAAAAGAACATGAGAGAAAAGTAAAATTTAGGCACAAAAAAAAAAAACATCATTTGCCTCTGTTTATGTCAAAGGTGTAATGTACATAGTCTTTATATATTTCTTTTTTTTTTCTTGCTTTGTTTTGATAAATTTTAATCATTTGACCATTCAGTCTCCTTTTTTGCCCCCTGGTTCTGATTCTCTATCTGCTGTTACAAGTAAATTTCCCCAGTAAGTCAAGACATGCAGTAATTTCTCATATCTTTGTTAAAAGATGTCTGATAAACAATTTCCATCATATTATTGTTATTGTACTATTGCAAATGTATTCACACACATGAACACACACAAATAATACAAAATTGTTCAATTATCACATGTACTTTTTTTCCCTTGCTTGGTTTCTTTGGAGCTTGTGGCTGAAGCACTGAGCCTTGGCCATTTATTATGAGAAGTTGCCCTCTGAACTTTTGATCCATTGTCTGTTGTGGTTCTGACAACTTTCTTCTACTGCAAGCTCTAAGAGGCCATTGTTTCCTTCACTTTTAAGGCAATTGATTCTCCTGTGTGGTCATGAGTGAATAACTAGGTTTTTGAAAGTATTGACCTTTCATTGTAAAATAACTGTCAGTATTTAATGATTTGTAACAGATAAATAAAGGATAATGTGTTGCTTTATTGTTTTGCTTGACGATATGGTATTAATATTCACAAAGTACCTAACAGTTACTACAGCCCTGTCTTTCCCACAGTCACTTTGGTGAGATGTGTTTAGGGATCTCTCTCTTTTTTTTGTATGATGACCATTTTTCTGAAGCCTTTCTTGCACACATTGTTCATTAGACACATATCTTTGGCCAAAGGGAAAGCAATTGCACTGGTTATTTCAGTCTGTCTTGGGAGCTGGATGGATACTGTGTCCTATTGTGCAGTGTCACTGTTATGGATGTGAGTTGAATTCTGTTTGCCAGCAATGTTATTCTTCTTGGCCTTCATGCATTTATCATACAGCCATTGGGGTTGTTTTTCTAGGGAGTTGAACAAGTTAGTCGTTTTGCTTTGCCAAGCACACAGTAGAATTTCTCTATAAGTGAACCGCACATTTTAAATGTCAGTGTTGCAGTCATGTTTAATAGTTGAACCAAATCATTATTGCAGTTTCAATTTCACAAACTGTGGAATTGGGGGGGGGGGGGGGGGGGGGGGGGGGGGGGGGGGGGGGGGGGGGGGGGGGGGGGGGGGGGGGGGGGGGGGGG
>JAPZDV010021042.1:0-21930 GCA_029814665.1 Acanthurus lineatus | reverse complement strand
GACATAAGTTCCTGATACTCAATTATTTTACAAATATATATATATAGAGAGAGAGAGAGAGAGAGAAACAGTATTGTTTCTTCCTTCAAAATGCAACACATAGCACAAAGTTTGTCTTTAAGAGTGAGTAAATATTTAAACCACAAGGTTATGGAGGATGGAGTAACCATCTTAACTGCAGAAGTCATCTTTTATTGTCTTTGTAAGATGTGAACTTTGTCCTCAACAGTCTGAACAAGAAAAAAACACAAGCAGGATTCCATGGGATCAGTCACAGGTAAGCTCTTTTTCCCCCCAACAAAGTAATGACTTATAGCTTATTTAATTATTCAAATGAAAACTTCCATGCTGTTAGAGTTGACAGAGCTTGTGAAGAAGACTTTGTGGTTGTGGTGATTAAGTCACTATTACCTCTGTGCTATACCGAAGGGTGTAGTCTTTTAGCTTGCTCTTTCTGTCTGTTTGTTTGTTTGTTGTTTTTGAGAATGATCTGTTATGTTATATCGATTCCACCTTACATACCTTATTTAGATTAAACATCTCACAATAACTCTGGTTGTTTCATTCCTGGTTAAATATTGTCCATCCACAGTCTTTTTTTGAATACATTTTGGTAAAATACTAAGGCCTTTATAATTCCTAATAAAGAATTCTGGAAAGATTAATTCCTACATCTAGCAAAAACTTGCTGCAAAACTAAGTTCTGTCCCCTTGAAGCTTTCACACAAAGGGACGTAGCAGCCTTGAGCCCAGCAATAACTGATTTTTTTAACTTAAAAAGTTGCCTCATCACAGTATTAATGTTAGTTCTAACAAGAGCTATTAGCCCCAGAGACCCATTTCTACCGATAAAAGCAAAGAAAAAGACAGAATCATAAATATTGAAGGATATGTACAGCAATCAGGTCCTGGCAATAAAACCAGAACTTCAGAGAGAGGCCTTTCTGTTTGGAATTGCTTTTCCTTGTATGTAAACAGTCAGTGAAAGGCTGAATTTAGGGCTCAAAGCAAACCAACAGCATGCATGAAGTGTCCCTCTTTTATTCTCATCCTGTACCTATTTGTCTCCTTGGTATCAATGAAGGTAAAGGTCACAGAGAACACATTTATTCACCCTGACATTACCTGCTCACTGCAGCTGCCAGTGTTGGTAGAAAGTAACTATGTTTATTAATGTTTTAATTTAAAGGAAAAGTCTGTATGTATTCTGTATGTTTTCCTTGTTAATAAAGAGACTTCAATGATTAACCATTTTTGAAAATTACAGAAAACTACGTTCTTTCATAAAAATGTACATACTATATATGGGCTGCTTTTAAAGATTAATATCTTTAATATGAATCAATACGATTTGAGATGAAAGCCACAGATATGATGGCAATGACAGAAAGTACTGAGGGACTGACTGACATAAAGGTGGCTAGGGTCTGAACATGTAATATATTTACAAACTTTTACTACAAATTTTTGGGCACTTGTATTTATAATTATATTTAACTGTATTATCTTGTGTTGAACATTATATGATTACAGGACAAATATAAAAAATGAACCATGTCACAGTACTTCTTTATTATTATTATAATAACAGCTGTCAGTGGCTGAAGGAAGGTTAAAGTACTCATTGTGTCATTGTCATACCACAGGCTGCCAGGATGCAATGGAATTTCCACGGTAAGTTTAGCTACAGCATACGCACTTTAGTACTGAGGTATTATTATTATTATTATTATTATTAATAAAATTATTTTGTGGTAATGACATACTGTGCTTGAAGTATACAATTGCACTGGACAGCAACAGTTTAAGGCTGCTTTGTTATAAAATGATGCTGTCAAAGGTCTTACTGTTTTCTTATTCATTGCATGAACTCTAGTACTAATGTGAGTAAGTACAGTCAAGAATGAATCAAACTGATGCATATTCATCACATGAAAAACCTCTGAAACACTGTTCAAATACCTTGAAAGTTATATAAAATTTTATTTTTGAAATAATTGAAATTACTTTCTGCCTGCCTTTAAAATGTACAAATATTTACAAGTAGCATGCTTTGAAATGATCACCAGTGATATTCAGTATATCAGACTGAAATTTAACTGCCAAAAGCTGGTGTAGTCCTTTAAAAAGAGACCCTGTATCATAGTTCTAACATTAAATTGACTACTGTGGTAAGGATCCTTTCCTGCTGTGCCACACTTTTATACTAACACTGTCTATTTTTCATTTCTCTTTACATCAGTTTTACCTTCAATCCAAAGCAAGGGATTGATAATCCAGCTCTTGTCATCACTGATGATCCTGGTGAGGTTTGATACCAAGGCATTTACCATTGTTTTACAAACATTTTGGACGAAGTAAAACAAGAACATCAAATATCATACATACATTGTACATCTTCAATACCTACCCATTCTGTCACACACTATTAAGTATATACACAATTGTTTCAGATGTGGATAAAAATTTAGGGGGTATATAAAGGTGATAATAATACAAATTAAGTACATTAAATGAGAAAGAAAGAGAAAAGAACAGCATGTTGAAGGTAGGAAGGTATGCAATACCCTTTTTGAACCACAGCTAATCAGTCATCAAGCAAAAATTGTCAAAAAAGGTAGAGCCTCCACCTGATTTGCAAATAATGGCATCTCATCCAGCAGGAACCCAATGAAAGAATTCAGAGGGTTGGGAACACATTTTTAGTCAATATTATTAACAAAAAGGTCTGAACAAATCTTTACAGAATTTACTAAATTTGGGACATTACCAAATCAAATGACTGAGGCTTGCTAGCTTTTGGTTACATCAGTGTCAAAGATCATGGTCAGGAGGGTTCAGGCCAACCTACCTTGGATGGATGAAGTCAGAAGCACATGAAATGTAAATTTAGCCGCAAGCGGCAATCAAAGGGTTCAAAACCCCTTTAGTGTTCAACTAAAGCAGTCAGCCAAATTCAAACTGGGAACAATTACTATAGGGATCAAAAAGGTGAGCCAAGTCATTTAAGTAATTGTAGTCTATTTAAAGGTGTTCAACAGGTGTTCATGACAGCTGTAGCCGTAAGATCAGCTGATAAGATATGGCGAAAAAAAATATCACATGACTCTTCTGTTGAAAACTGTTTGGATTAAAAAAATTGATAAAAAAAAAATTGCCCTGCAAAAAGGAGAGACGATGAGGACTAGGAAGATAATGCAATTGTGGAGTATTTAACGTTTGAAGGCTGAAGTGTGGAACGACATCTATGCAAGTTACGTAAGTTATGTAAGATATATTATTGAGCTGTTTGCATCAGAAATAATGCCCTCACACTGAGGAATCAGTTTGGATGTGAGTTGTGCGTAAATGCTTTCAAACATGGCTGTTTATGATGATTCTGATTATTTTAAAACTTCTGACAGTCAATTTGCCACCTTTATAGTACAGCTGAACTCCCATCAGATAAACTGAAACTTTAACTAAACAGATAACTCATATGCTGCAGAAATTTACAGGGAAAGTTTGATGTTTTTCTACTTACAGGTGTTCATGAGGGCTGTTTGGACTGACAGGTGTGTTAAGTGAGAGAAACTGTCACTTTAGTGAAACTTTATTGAAGTGTGTGAGTGTTGCATTTTGTCTTTTTGCCAAAACTTTTTTGTTTTTTATACAGTCTATGGCTTTTACCCTGTAAAACCCATTAGTACAAGCAGGATCAATGCAGTTGTGGCCTCCTTTCTGTCATTTTGGCTCAATCTTTCACTTTCTGTCATGAACTGTCACTGCTAACTCTGTAACTCCTGCACTACCAACCAACCGGGTGACGTCACAGTGGTGAAAGCTGGCGTCTTCCATGTTAGGATATACACAAGGGCGCATTGTTTTTTCTTTTCTATGTTTGCCTTTTTAATCAATGTCAGGTGATTGTTGAATAGAGGGGACATGAATGAACTTGATTGACTGCCTGTTTTCTACTCTAAAGCAGTGAGTGCAGTTATGTGCGCTTGGGTGGCAGTGTGGACTGAGCAGCAGCGGTGGAGCGTGTCTGGGGCGAATTGCTGCTTTTTTTTACAATTGTAATTGTAAAATTGTAATTGTAACAATTTTACATTTTTTTTACAAATGAGAAATTTTACAATTTCTTGCTCTTATTTTGTACTTATTATTATTTATTGTTCTTATTCTTATTGCTGCTTTTTTACATTCTGTCTTTTACTGTCCACTTGCTGCTGCAACAATGCAAATTTCCCCATTGTGGGACTAATAAAGAAATATCTTATTTTATCTTAGTCTCCATTTTCTGTCCTCCTCTAACCTAGTTAATTCATGAATGAAAGTTAAAGTGGTTGTTATCAATTTTGTTTACTTTAGCATTACTTTTAATTCATAACCCCTACTAGTGGGCGCAACAGAGCACTTAATGTCAAAACAACCAGACAAAAGACCAGGTAATTTAGTCACATATTATCAATAATCCTGAAACATTAAAACATTCAACTGCCTACAAGCTATTAATTAAATACAGTTACAGTTTAAACAGAGTTTTTAATACATATGTTATTGCCAACCACTATAAAATCACTAATACACAATAAAAAATAACTGTATGGCTAGTATTAAGACATTTACAGTTAATAAACATGTATTATAACCTACTTTTTGTTTGTCAAATCATCAGTCATTTCTTGTTTACAGTGTCAGTTTACAGAAACTATTCAAATGTGCAGACATAAATGTTGCTTTTTACATATATTTATATGTAAACCTAGTTTTTTATTTCTTGTATGTCTATGTTCACCTATCTTTGAGCTGAGCCTTGTTAACCCAACCCATACATTAAAAAAACAGCAAAGTGAATGTAACATGTAACACAACAAAGTGTAGAAATGTAATGGAGTAGAAAGTATAGATATTTGCTTTAAGATGTAGTAAAGTTAAGGCCAAAAGCACTCAAAACTAAATCTGCATAAGTAAAGTAGGGATATAAAAAATGTACTTAAGCACACTAACAAAGTACTTGTAGTTTCTTACATTTCACCTCTGCTTACAGGTTTCTGTAAATCTGCTGACCACATAAGGTCACAAAAGGGTACCCAAAACCCAAACACCAACTCAAAAAGTAAAGAAACAAAAAGAATGCTTTATTAAAATAAGCTGATTCAATCAACACAAAAATCCCAGGGAGCTTTAAAAAAAAAGTAATACCAAAGGAGAGAGGCAGAAAAAGGGCAAAAACAACAATTGGGATTACACAAGGTACACAGGCAAGACCGGGACATTAACAAAAAACAGAAACAGATAAACAATAACAATGGAGGGCAAGATGAAGACTGAAATACCTAAATACTTAAAAGCAGGGGAGACACAAGCTGTGGTTACATGCACAGATGGAGACATAGGTGAAATGCATTTGAGCAAGGCAAGTAATCACAGGCTGAAAAGTTGACAGGTCATAAGATGCAAAACAAGACACTTGTACTGAAATTAAAGTGTAACCAAGAGAAACATCGATAACTTATAAATTTCAGGGAGCTTAATAAGTCAGGACAACAGAAAAAAGATAAATGTCTTTTTTTTGTCGTAGCTGTTTATCATTAAGTATTTACAGATTATGTTTATAGCATGTTTAAATGTTGGTATCTTCAGCCAATAAATTGTTCAGTTTCTCCAGGTGTTGGTAGGAAAAATTTCATCACTCCAAAACACATGTTGTCACAATGTAGTTTATTTTCAATCTTTTGCAAAGCATGAATTACTTACAAGGCATTTGTACAGCATTATTAATTTGTAAGACACTAGAATTTTAGAATATTAGTGGAACTGTTTACAAATCCCCTATTGGACATTTTTTACTTTGATAGTCTGATCAGTGAAATCCAGGAGTTTTTATTGGTTTTGAGTTTTGTGATGTGCTGGTCTGTCTAATTTTTCTTACTTTACTTGCAGAATGCCAATGAACAAAGACTACTACTTAAACTACTAAATTCAGCCAAGTGTATTTAAATTATGAACCTGTTATAGATGATAATCATTGGTGGAGTTTTCCTTAAAGCATCGGTGTTTTCAGGAAGGTTATATAATAATAACAATAGTAAACAGTAGTAATAGTAATAATAATGGTAAATAATAACAGTATAAATGAGAATGATTTTGATTGTATAAATATAAGAGGCATATTTCTACTCTCTGGTAAATATCCAAAGTAATCAGTTAGCATGATTTATAAACACAATGGTTGTACTCAGGGAAATGATTTTATGTGTAAGATGTCAAGAACAGGTTCTTAACTCTACACATTCACAGAGGTCAGACTGATGTCACCTTCGATCTCCAGTGTAGTAATGTGTTGGAGGGTAGTGAAACGGTGCTTAAAGGTGTGTGTCTGCATGCCATTGGCCACAATCCTAAAAAACTGTTTCTCACAACAGATAGTCAACTGAAAGAAGAAAAAGGACATTTTAAAATCACATATTTTGAAGACCCCTCCCCAGATAAGAGTAAAGCTCATTAACTTTACACAATGAGTCTCATTCTTGAAAGCAGAATAATTTTTGTGTTAACTGTTTGCAGAAGGAACTTTATGTGTATTCCAGCATTCATTAATATTTTAGTAGCTCCCATCTTTATGTAGTTACTAAAATACAAACTACAAAATCTACACCTGCTTCTGACTGCTCATAGTTATATAATTATAATTATATCATAATTATTAAAAATTACAGTTTTAATACATATTGTACTCTTTTATTTTCACAATAAACCGATGCCTCAAAATGAACAGGTTTAAGCTTCTGATTAGGTTTAATAAAACTAAATAAAAATAAAACGTGACTGGGTCATTTAAATTGACATTATAGCCTTCTTGTCTTCAACATGTTGTATAATAGACTAATAAAAATAAAAGGCTGTAAACAACTGTAACGGCCATAACATAAAATCTTTTTCCTTAACTTCACTCAATATATACTTATATATATTACATTACCCAAACTTCCCATCAAAATAGATGCAAAATATATTTTAAAAACAAAACTAAACTAAACATTTTTGAGTTACCGTGAAAGGCTGTCCCCTGTGGAACGGCATCCCCCCACCGCGCTCCTCAGGACCCCACTGCTCCCTCTGCTTCGCATTTCGAACCACAGTGTTCTCATTGAAACGTGGATTGTAATGCAGAGCAATGCCAGAGTGATGACTAAGGTTGACATGAAACCTGAAAAGGGAACACAGGGGAAAGAGTGAGAACAATAAAGAGGAACTGTAACACTTTTACAGTTAGAGGTCAGTTTTTAGTCACAAGGCCTGCTACTTAGCTGATTAAAACAGCTCTATACTGTTTCTAACAAACACAAAATGTTATCCTTGAATCCTGTGTATCACATATAATTTGTTTATATCTCAACCTACTGTGATCATAATCAACAGGGAGATTCAAAAGTCAATGTTGCCATATTTGACTATCTGGTTTTGCTGTTTTAATAAAATGCAACTACATTTCATAAAAGTAGGGAACACTTCTATTAACTGTGCATATTTAGTTTTCAATATGTAGAGGAGGGCTTTAAATCAAACTTTGGCTACAAGCTTGTACATGTCTAATTATTACTACTGCAACTGAGGGAAAACTGCCATACCTCATGCATCTTTCTCTTTTCCACAGATATCCACAGATCTCAACTACCCTGTTCTACACAGTCAAGGGTTTAAAGTTATGTAGTTTAATTTCTATAAAGTTTGTTTTGAAGTGCATTCCAGAAACAACTGATAAAAGCAGACCTCGTGGCACTGGGTTGAACAGTCCCCTGAATAGTGATGGTCCTGCCAGGTCTAAGTCCACCACTGATATCGCCGCGGTATGGAACAGCCTGAACAGAAACAGAGTAAGAACATGAATTGTACAAATACATTTATAATCCAGTTTCATCTTAATGTAATAGCATTAGTGATATACAGACAGGACTGCATAAACTGCTGCTGTCGTGCTACCAATCCAGAAACTCCAAAGAGAGAATAAAAAACAACTGTGCCATCACTGAATGATGTTTGGCAAAAAAACAGATGTAAATATCTATCTGACGTTTATCTTTTAATCAGTCTTTACATGAGGCCAACTTGAACCATCCCTTTATCATTTCCTGCATGATAATTATTTTGTATGCTAACTGCTAAAACAGTGTACTATGACAATTTCCATGTAGTACTGCATTTACTTGGTAAATAACTAATAAATGCCATGTGGCTTATAAAAGTGAAAGATGTATTTTTAAAAATATAATTTTTGATGTTGTGATCTGAATGTGTAAAAACTGAAGTTTTAGCTGCATATCTGATAGAACAGTCAGAAAAATTGTACACCTAAGTACTGTTGCCAAATTTGGTGACCATCTGCATCTTTTAGATGATCTAACCAGGTAGAACAATGGAAAGCACTGGTATAGAGATAAACAATTTACTGAAAAGTAAACTGATGTCATTAAAAGTTTGATGGATGAGCTTCTAGCTTCCTACTTTCAATGCAGTCATAGATGCACAGACAACTATTCAGTGTCTTTTGATTTCTACTTGGATGAGTTAAGTGTAAATTTACCATTTTGCATCAAATATCATCCTCTAGACGTTTACACTTTGTTTCAATTGTGGATTAGACTGAGATGTTCTGTTGTAGTATGTATTGTTGCATATGTTTCAGACTACAGCATTCTATGGTGCATGTTCCAGATCAAAACACATGAAGTTACCTATTGTAAGTCACACCACTAGTAAGTAGTATAAATTAATGACACAGATATGTTAGTAAACTGGCTAATGTTTCTTTCTATATAGAAAAGGCTCTAAATTCATTTTAAGTTTAAAAAATTAGCTTAATTAGCTGGGGCGAGCAGGTCACTAATCTAAAGGTTGATTGTTCGATCCCCAGCTTCTCCAGTCTTCATGTCAAAGTATCCTTGGGCAAGTCACTGAACACCAAATTGCTCCCAGTGGCTGTGCATAAGCAGGTTGGCACTTTGTAGAGAAGCAACCTGCCATTATTTTGTGAATGAATGGATGAATGCTGACTTGTATTATAGAAGCACTTAGGGTAATCTTAAGAAGACAAAAGTTCTGTATAAGTACAGTCCTTTCACTCTACATTTTAAAATGAGATGTTTTTCATTTATCACATAAATTTAAGTTAATTTACCTCCATTTCAAATTCTGAGAAAGATGAATTAAAACCTGAACAAAAATGAACAGATATCATCGTAAGTGAGCAAAGCCCCAGAATTGTTTTTTAAGCCTATTAACCTTTAAAGCTTAAGTGTTTATGTGTGACTGTTTATCTTGCCAATTATGAGCTGCCTCAGAGCACCTCTGTAAAATGTCTGCAGAACTGTATATCTACCCTGCCCAATACTCACAGGGATTGCAGCAGGAAATCCAGGCTGCATGGGGAATCCAGGCTGCATGGGGAATCCAGGCTGTGAGGGAAACCCAGGCTGCGAGGGAAATCCAGGGTGAGGTGGAAATGTCGAACAAGGAGGGAAGGCAGGAAACGCAGGCTGTGCAGGAAATGTAGGCTGTCCAGGAAAGTATACACATAATATTATTTACCTTTCTGTAGTACTTTCCTAATACTTTTCAAATTTTTTTAACATCCTCACCATAGAGCTCTGGAATCCAATGGAGAAAATTTCTACTTTTCCACCTACTGATATGGTGTCAACCTGGTGAAATGGGATACGATGTCTGTACTCCATAAAGTGGCAGCCATTGACATTCAGCTACAGATAGAAAATATTAAATCTTATCAGTTTTTCTCAAGAAAGAATTCGTTTTTGCATGCACATACATATTATCTTTGGAGAAACTGTTACCACGCAAAGAAAGTTGAGAAAAAAATGAAAAAGGTGCTTTAAACTGTTTTCAAATTTATTTTTGTTTACTTCAATAATATTATTCTGTCCAGTAACCTAGCTCACTGTAACACTGTCAGACTGAGCATAAGTGTTCAAACTTGAGAGCAGTTATTATATATTTGTTTGCTTAAAATGTGTTATTCTTTGATGGATAATTAATTTCCTATAAAATACAACTTAAGTGCAAGCAAATGGTTTTATCAACAAACAGTATTTATTAAAGGAATGAAACAAAATTGTCTGAAAATAAATTTCGTACTTTTGTCAGAACAATACTTAGATCAAACTGAGAAGCTCATAAGCCATACAGACCTGGTAGGATTCGCGGAAAACTGTGATGAGCAGGCTGAATGGAGTGCCAACAGGAAATGGAGAGCTGTGGTTCCGCTCTTCATTGCCCCATTTGCCATACTGGAAAGTGTTGGTAACCACATAACCAGGGTGACTGTCATACCTTGGGTTAATGTGAAGAGCAATGTCTGCATTGGTCCTGGAACCACACTGCAAATTTACATGGAACCTGGAAAAAACACAGAAGTCATTATGTAATGGTGTCTAAGTGCAGGTGGCAAAAGGCAAAAGATGCATTTGTGATCCGGTCACTCAAACCACATTCAGAGGCCGTCTGGGCCATATGTGACTACATTCTTTTAGCAGTGGAAAAAGCTTCTGCCTGGGGCCACAGAGAGGGACAGCCTACTCAATTTATGTCTTCTGTATAAGTGAAATTACGTTCTCATTCCCGCAAAAACAGTGTAATATTAGAGTGTGAACCAACAAACAGGAGCCATATTAACAATTTCTAAGAGCCTATGCCAAGAGACTTATACAGCCCTTTCCTAATCTTTAGACTACTCAAAGTACTTTACAACACAAGTCAGCATTCACCCATAGACAAACACACACTGAATCCATCATCACCTACAGCATAACAGCCTGGTTTGGTGCCCTTAGCAAGATCAATGTAAACTCCTTGCTAAAGTCATCAGAATGAGCAGAAAAGTCATTGGATTGGACCTTGTCCCACTCAGCAACATCTACATCAGATGGACTCAAAAAAAAAAAAAAAGAATTACAAATAGCCTCAGACCCCACACACAATACACCATCAGGTCACAGGTCAATTCTACTGAGGGCCCAGAGGACCACAATGAGCTCTGTGCCTACCTCCATTAGACTTATTTATGCCTCATCTTAGTGACTATTTTATGAATTGGGCCTTTTTTTAGATTTGAAACCTATCTTATACATATGCATATTTCTTGTTGTCTGTTGTGCATGTACAATTGAAGAAGACCCCATAGGGGCAGCCACAAGCTCCTAAATCTGCGTCACAGTGCCCAGTTTGGGTCCAGCTTGCCTCCTCCAGTCTGTGTGGTGCTAAATTTAAGAGCAGCAACATGTTTTTTTGTGGGGATTATGAGGTCTGACCACTTTTTTTTTACTAGTTGTCAAGAATTGCACTATAAGCTTTCATGTACTTTATATGGCTTGTGTGATATCACAGATGTATAAATAAAATATTCAAACCTTAGGTGGGGTTCTTTATCACAAACGCTATTGGCTGCAGCAGTGAGTTCCTTTCATGCTGCTCTCTGACTTCCTTTAGTGCCACTTTTGGGCTAACAGACTTCTTCCTTTGTACTCTTTTTTTCAGCATCTGAGATGTTTCTCCTCTTGGCCATATACCGCATTTCTATGTCACGAACTCTAGGGAGGAGGCCTCTAAACTATGGCATGATATTTAAATTACCTTTGTTTTCAGCCAATACATTTATCTACACTCAAACATTTGTACGCTGTGATTAGGTACAAATGTTTCACAAATCACACGTGAAATCATGGATGTACGTCCATGCATAAAACCCAGGCCTAGATGATTTCTGCGCCTGGATCTGCACCTGTTTCTATGCTGGTTTGATAAAATAAAGCCAATGGGTCTTAGTCATTAAAATGTGAGCAGAACAAATTTGTGTGTTAACAGTTCACAGAAGGAAATTTACGCGTATTTCAGCATTCATCAATATTTTAGAAGCTCTGATTTTATGGTAGTTACTAACAATATCTAGACCTGCTTCTACCTGTAGTCTCTGAGAAAATAAAGGATGCACATAAAAAGGCTATTGCTGGTAATAACTTGACTACAATTTTGATTCATATTGTGTTCACAATAGACTGATGGCTCTGAGACAAGTAGCTTAATTTAAATGCGATTGCCAACACATTTAGCTAGTTGGCCATTAGCAGGTTTAAGTTTCAGATTATGATTATTTAAATACTACTGCATTATTTAAATCAACTTCATAGCCTTCTTGTCATTTCTACATGTTGAATAATAGGCTAAAAAAAGGTTGTAGCCTAAACCATTGTAACAGCCATACTAACACAAGAAAATGAAATCCTTTTTCTCTACTTTTCAAAAATAACTTTGATCTCAGCTTCTGAACAGTTGCTCTTTGTTTCTCTGATCCATGCTGGCCAACATGGGTCTAGCGCGATTTTTATTAGTAGCCTACCAGAGCACACCTACACACATGCACATGTGTGCAAACACAACTGCTCCTACTATGACAAGTTTACATAGTATTAGTTAACTGTATAACACATGATCAAATGCTTTATGAATAGTTTAAACATGCTGAGTCTGAACCAGGTGATCCGATGCTGCCCTCTCATCTTTACTACAGAAGTTAAATAGACTGGAGGAAATTCAATGTGCTGTTACATGCAGTCCAGGGTCACTGGAATGTTTTCTTTCATGTTACCAAGTGCATGAGATGATGACATGAATAAATCCAGTCACCTTAAAATGTCAAAACAATAACTGCAAGCAAGCATACAAGCATACTATTTGTGATGATTGGGTCTTAAAGCGCTCAAAAAAGTGTAGCCTTTATAAATTATAAAGTGCAAATATTCTTTTTCTTTACTTGGAGAAAAAAGTCTTGAAGCGCCAGAGTGCGCTCTGGCTGCACTCCACCCCTGCTTGCTGGTCCAAAGGCTGCACAAGGCTAGTCATGGGTGGAGATGTATGCTGATTGGTGACAAGCAGGAGCGCGCTGTCAATTCATGATTGAACCACTGATTAGCAATCAGGAACATATACAGATGCCTATAGTCAAGTCCTAGTTTTCTGCAGCGTTCATGAGGATCTATTTCAACCTCACTGGGACCATCACCATGGTCTTTACAGTGAATGATGCCATCCTTCTACCTATCTTTTAGAACATAATATCAACAAAGTCATGTGGCTGACCTTAGAGGCTGTTCCGGTAGGCTATAAAGCATCTGGTTTAACATGCCGTTCCTCTTTGCTTTTCTTGCCTCAGCTGAGGCTTTTAAGTAGCATACTTATGAGGCTAGTAATCTGTCACATTGTTGTGCAGGTGCTTTGAGTCCCTGAGGATTTTTGCTGGTTTTCTTGTGACACAGTTGCTGCTTGCACAGCGGTCTATGTTAAGCACCACTACAGTAGCAGCTTAAATATACATGTAACTTTCTGTTTGTTTGCATGCAGGATACACGGTAAAACAAGTATTGATTCACTTAGTTTAGGTTACCTCTAGGTTTCTACTGGATGAGACCACAGGTGATTGCAAAAGAGTGATTTGGATACTTTGTGTTGCCCTTCTGCTTTGCAGTGCTGCTTTTTCTTGAATTTTCCCTTACATGTTCACGTGCAGGAGTGTGGTGTTTAAAGGGAAAAAAAGGTTACCTCATTCATTTATTGAGGTCCAATGTAATTGTTCCTCCTGCATTTTTTTCACAGCGGTGGGTTTTCTTTTTCTTTTTCCCCTAAACATTTGCATGCAAAAGGGTGGTATCAACAGGGTAATAAGTAGACCACTGGTAATAAGTAAACCAGTGGTCTGATTTGAGTTGGTTCCTTCTTTTTGCAGTTTCATTTTCATTTGCTCCCTTCACATGTTCGCATGCATGAGTGGTGATTTTAGATTTAAAAAAAAAACAACTCAATACTTGAGTAAGACAATAATTTACTCAGTTAATCTAAATCGAAGTGGCTTCTTTTGTGTTTTTGGTTGTAGTGTTTTATTTGTTTCCCTTTCATGTTCGCATTGGGTAGTTCACTAAGAATTATCACTGCCAATATAGTGGAGAGGCCCTTGTGATGGTCACCATGAACGTCCTTCATGCTTAGGTATGGCTCATCTCTTAGATGATGTGGACTGTCCTTGTGTAGCTGCAATTGATTTGCCTCTGGAAGAAAGGACCTGACAGGCTGGCCTGCAGGAGCGTCCTCCCCTTGCTGCAGATGCTCCATCTTTGCCTGCCTGCTCTGGGGTCTTGGATGCGGCCAATATTGTGGCACTTGTAGCCCAAGTAGAAGCCCCTAGTTCATCAGAAGGGGTCTGTGCCATCATTTCACAGCCACATCCCTCAGTGACTATTTCAACAGCTGAAGATTATTGCCAGTTGTTAAGGGGGGCGTGGTATGCTCTCTGCAATGTTCTGCAGTTTAATACAAGTTGAAGGAGACTGGCTAAGGCACAGTGCCTGCTTGAGGCGGTACTTGGTGATTTACCACCAGCGGAGAAAGAGATGGCAGCTTTGAGCTCCCTTGGGCCAGACAGAGTGACATCTAACCCACACTACCCTCAAAAGGAGTGTGACAACTTAGACCATTTGGTGCGTAGGACCTACAATGCAGCAGCTTAGGCAGCAAGTGCGGGGAATGATGTAACTATCCTGTTACAAGCTCCCAGAAGAACTGCTTACACAAGTGATCAGGGCACCAGGAACCCAACAGAGGTTGCCCTGTTGTTAGGGACTTAAAGGTTATGCTATACCTAGACAACTGACTGATCTGTGCTCCATCTTACAAGAAGGTCATAAAGGACATCAGGACAGTCTTGTCCCATGTCCAGTCCCTTGGCTTCGAGGTGAAATTAAGGAAGAGCAAACTTAAGCCGAGGCAGGAAACTGCCTTTTTGGGGATTTATCTGAACTCCCTCATGATGAGGGCATCTCTCACCCCTCAGAGAGTAGCAAAAATCTAGGCTACTCTGTGTGCCTTCCATTTGGGAAAAAAACTAGAGCTAGTCCATTTTCAGAGACTGCTGGGGTTGATCCCTGTGGTGGTGGTGGTGATTCCACTGGGTCTCCTCAGGGCTTGGTCCTTGCAGAGATGGCTGGATACTTTCAACCTCGACCCTCAAAGGGACATGCACGTCAAGCTCTGCATATCACAGTCATGTATGCAAGCTCTGCATCCATGGCAGGACCACAGACTGCTTGGCCGAGGGGTTCACTTGGGCAGTCTGCCATCCAAGCGGACACTAGTGTCCAAAGATGCCTCACAGACAGGCTGGGGTGCAGTCTGGGAGGGCAGGGTGGTGAAAGGTGTCTCCCTTCCTGGAGACACCGAACACATCAATGCACTGGAACTAAGGCTTATGTTAACCGTAAATGGCACTTCAGGCAGAGTCACACTCAGTTGCTTGTGTGTTATGATGGGGGAAAGTTAGGCCACCCAGTGCTAAGCAGCGCTTGTTCCAATGGCTGTTGGAGACAATTTTTCACATCTACTCTGAGCAGGAGTTCCAGTCCCAGAAGGTACAGTGGCTCACTCCACATGTAGTGTGACCACTTCATAGGCAGCGCAACAACATCTACTAATTTACTAATTTACAAATTATTTTACTGAGGTGTTTTATTAAATTATGTATTTTGTGGAAGAGGTCAAAATATTTCATGAAATGCTGCTTTTCATGCCACCAAATGTTAGGACTAAAAGCTGAGAAAGAGAGAATGCAAAGCTGAAATAATGAAGAGTCTTACCTATCAACTCCCGGCAGGATTCGCCCACTTATGCTGATTGACTTCCCCTCCTGCAGACCACCATGGATTGATCCAGTGAAAGGGATCCTCTAAGAGGACAGGAAATTATCTGTAAGTGACTTCTTTACATTCTTAATGCTGCCATACTTGTTACTGGTTTACCGGCTATGAGAAAGGAGTAAATTTAGAAAGGCTTCCTAAAGGATGGAAATGCATTAACATGGTTCCTACCATAAGAGAAAACCAAAACCAAAATAAAATGTACTTTCTCTTTTTGAGTTTTTTCAGATTTGCAAATTTTTGACATTTCTATACCATGAACATGCATGTACAGGAAAAGATGAATTAATATCAGACATTTTAATAATTTGGAAGGGTTAGGGTAAGATTTATATTTCTGATATATATTAACCTGTGTTTGACAAGACAACCAGTAAGTAGCCTGTGTGATAATTATATATCAGTTACAGAACAGAAATATCCTGATGCATAATGAAAGCACATAAAATGAGCTCCTAGTTGGGAGGAGTAGCAGCTCAGAATGGGATTAGTAGGACATATGTCCAAACTGTCTCTTAAAAAAGTACACCTACTCAGCCATCACTGCAGTGACTATGATCATAATAACTTACTGCAGAGACAAGGCAGTGTCTGTATCTACAAAGACGCTGTCCTCTATCTGTTTTTCCCTATTTTGCTGTGTTCTGAAAGTTTTTGGCCATCAAACTTTGGGAATGGGTGTGTGAGGGTGTGACTCCGTAAAAAAGCGTGGTGCCAGATAAACAGACATCCATGAGTAAGCTACAAAAATGGAGGAGCCAGGGAGGAGGTAGATTTGCTTGTGTTTCATACTTGAATAGTGAGTCTTTGTTTTTTTTGCTCATTTCCTATTCTAAAAACAAAAATTAGAAAATGAAAAAATGTTGTTCTTAATGGTTGTATCAGTCAATATGAAAAAGGCATTTAAAATGATCATACAACCTCTGTTAATATATGACATTCACAAATCTGTCAAAAATCCTGTGACCAAATGGCTTACAACAGTGCTTATCAAGGACTCTATATACTTGCTGATAAAAGAGATTTCCTGCACTTCTACACTAACAAAAATGTGGAATAGGTCAGGCAATACATTGTTGGTTACTTACAAAGGCTGTGGTTCTCTGTGATTAAAAAGGCCTGATAAAAGCTGCTAAAAATAGTTATTCTTTAAGGTGAATTTTTCTATTGCAAAAATTAAATCTTTTACAGCTGGCCTAAATATAAACAGAACTTAAGCTATGGTATTGAAATATTAAATAAAACATCAATGTGAGGTTATTTACTTAAACACATGCTGTTTGGTTGTTTGTATTGTTTTGAGATGTAGGTCACAAAATAGACAGTGTTTCCCATTCAGACAGGCAAAGCAGCTGGCCCCTTATTTCACAAGAGGTAGTACATCCTGTAATGTGTTGCTAAAAGCTGAGCAGAAATGTGTTATGCAATGTCATCACCACTGGTCAGATTTACAAACAGGCTAAGCAATTTACAGCCATACTGACATTACAATAGCTAGTCAGCAGTCAGAAGGAGCAGAGAAAAATTCTTTATTTCACTAAAGGCACTCCAGAGCACATACGGAGCCACTGAGCACCAGTCAAAATCAAAAATTACTGAGTGAATCACTCAGTAAGTTTTGGCTTTTAAAATATAGGTTGACTGCCAGATCACACTTGGGATGATTTAAAATCACCCTAACTTTGAATTTGTTGCACTGGTGTGTGCGTGTTTAACTTACTATATGAAAAAGCCTTAAAAAAACAAACACAAAGTTCTATTATGAGGGATAAAAAGTGAAAAACAAAAATGGCCCATTTTTTAAATGCTGTTGCAATTTCAGAATGACAAAAAAAAATCATTTTCAAACAGGAAACTGATCAAGCAGTACCCAGGAAATGGCTAAATCTACTGCTTTATTTTAACACACAAGTATATATTCTGATTATTATCAAGTTCTGAAGTTAAATTCAATTGTATTTGGTGATGGCCCACAATGTAAACCACATTATGCTTGGACTTTCATTTTACTCGTATTTCTCAGGAAACTGATTTCCAGGCTTACAGTCAGTACCTAATAAATAATAAGTTGCGCGCAGCTGTTTACTTTGCCTATAGACTTGAATTATGGGCCTATTGCTTGTCAACACGCATTATGAAAAAAATAAAAAACTTCAGCAACTGCCTACCATGCCACTGCTCCAGGAACCTCACCCTTGATCACATCACTCGATAATCACATTAGTATTTATTTTGTCAGAATTTGAGATTTGGAGATCTTGCCCTTCGGCATAATGAGCAGAGGAAATATTAATATTGTCAACCAATTGTCAAAAGTAGTTTATTGTAGGCCTAGATATACCTTCCAACTCACAGAGGAATTATAGCCATGGCTTAAGGTAAACTGAAGTGAATCATGTGCTCTGTCCCCCGGCCCGGTTTAGACTTGTTCCGCCACTGAAAACTACTAACAAGTAGGCTAGCAGACGCACTGGGTTAAAAATGTTCTAATATAGGTATTTAGTGGCAGATCATGAACATTCTATACATAACCTAAACGTTCCCACAGACCTTGTCCTCTTACGCGTTACTTGCTTCAGCAAGGGAAGCCAAAAGTGCTAAAAATCCAACTGCAGCCAGCCCCAGAACATCAGTATGGCGCTTAACGGTTCGACTGGTCACTGGTCATTACGGAAATAAAAGGTTTTAAAGTTTTTAGCAACTCACTGGGTTGAGAAAAGGCGACTGCTGAGCAAAAGCCATCGTCCAAAAATTGAATCGTGCAGGTTTTCAAAATAGCAGGAAATATGCTTCTGTCTTCAGTAGATGCAGTATGAGAGACTAAGAGTTGCGCAGTAATTCCGTAGGTTTCGATTTCATTGAAGTATGCGTGTTTGAAATAAGGTCAGTCCCACTGCTTATACAGTAACCGGAAAAAGGGTGATAAGGGTGGCCTTTGCAGGCATGCGAAAGTGGGTTAACTGTAACAACTCTGTCTTTTTTCCAAAACTTTTTCATTCTCTAACCCTTTCCCTTACAATGGAAAATGAAGAACGCAGTTATTGATGTACATGATGTTTAAAGCTACCATAAACTTACGTTGACTACAGTTTCTGAGTCTCAGGTCAATCTGTACAAAGGTTTCTGGCAAGGGAACTACAGAATGTCAGAGAAGGAAGTATTTCAGCTGAGCTGTGTGTTCATGAGCAGTTATCTACTTCAGTGTGGACTTTGGATACAAATAAAACTATCTTTGTTCTCCACTGTTTATGCAGTAAAGTTTTCAAATTAGATCTTAAGTATTCATATTTCTGTTGACAATAATAACAGTTACATGAAGTTAGCTTTGGAAGATAAATGAATAGGTTACTGACTGAATTAACAAGGAAGCAAGACTCAAAACATGCAAAGATAACCACAAACAGGCACCTGGGGTATCCAAATTTAAATAATTTTTTTTGGCATGAATGTGCTCAGTAAATATAATGGATTGTGCATAAATTTTGTTATTGTATACAAGCAGAAATTTTGCTTAATTTTTAATGCTTTTAATGCTGAAAAGTCAGTTCGCCTGTATAGGCACTTGGATCCATGTTTTTAAAATTCCCAAAGTAGTTTTAATAGCAATTGTGTTGTTGGGACTTTGTCAAAGAACAAAGTGTGGATTGACGGTTTCGCCAAAAAAAAGCTCAAAGGTTACCAATATCCTATAAATAAATCGTCTAGGATCCATAAATATTTATACCACATTCTATGGCCATTCATTTCCTCTAGTTATCATATTTTTCCATAGCTGGACAGGTTTACCTAAAGTAAGGAAAACAGAGCACACTGAAACACCCTTACACTTTGCCTTTGAGTAATTTTGTAGTTTTTTTTTCAAAAGTTGTTATTCCTGTTCCCATATTGTAACTCCTTAACTGCTGCTTGTTCTCTATACTTAAAACCTGTGGGTTTCCATTCTTCAAGGGGCTATTGCAGAGCAACAGGTTGGCCACCAGTGGCCATGGCCACCATAAGCTAGAGTCTGCCCCTTACTTGCAACCCATCACATTGTAAAAAGAGACGTCTTTAGACAAAGTGTAAAAGGCAAAGCACTAATCAAGAGTGTAACAGTTAAACTAATTTCTGTCCATTATTTCAGTTTGAAATGCCTCAGAAATATGAGTAAAGCCTTCCTGAGCGTTTTGTTTCCCTTAAATTTCCCCTGTAGTTGTTCTGCTCTAAATAATAACAGACTACTTAATTTATATTGTGCCTATCAAAACACACTACAAAGTCCTTCACGTAAAATGATTAGAATAATAAAAAAACCAAAACAACAAAAAACAAAAAAAGAAAACTTACTCTTCCTGGGTGGAATAGATCAGCTCAATCTGTCCATTTTGTATGTAATTTGAGTCATATGACGCACTGCATGTTTGCTCCCCTTTTAAGGCACACAAACAGAGCCATAAGAAGGGGTTCTAGGGTAACACAGCAAGTTGATAATCACCCTTGCAGTACCTGGTGACTCTGACTGGGATTTTAGGCCTTGTAGAGCCATCTCACACTATGAAGCCTGTCTCTATCAAACTTGTTTGTAGTAGTTGTAATATCATCACTTACACTCCTTTAACCTCTTGTTTGGTATCAGCCTACACCCCAAGTGTAAAGGCAATACTGTGATTTTCTTGGTAATATGTTATTTCAGATTGTTCATGTTAACTTATGTGTCTTTTAATAAACTTTTTCATTTTGTAATTTTTAAAAAGCGGTGTAAAGTGAGTGGTACTTTTACAGGAGTTGTTTTTTTAATGCTAGGGGTAGATCTGTTTCTCTGCTCTGCTCTGCTCTGAATACTTCAATGCATTTATGGACACTACAATCACCCACTTCCTCTAGCTCGACCACTCACACCATGTGTTCACACATACACGCACTGCCCTGTCTCTTAAAGGAGCCAGTGACAGTACACTAGCTAATGCATATTGCTAACATTCAGTAGTGGGACAGAGAAGCCAGGAGCAGCCAAACTTCAGACCGTGGTGTTCTGCTTACTGTTGAGAGAAGCAGTGCATGGGCGTGGTCTCTGCTGCTTTGGCGGACAGGCCCCCGGCGTTTCCAAGCAGAGAAAACAGCTTTTTTCTCCATTTGGTGCTAAACGGTCCATTTTTGAAAGCTTATTTTACATACTTGCAATATTTTTAGTCATTCAAATTTGTGTGGGTGGGTAATAACACATCTCTCTGAGGTATGACAAACTCAGAACAAATTTTTAAGTTATTACTTTACACGGACTTTAAGAAAAATATCTGACTCTTGAACTGCTTAATACTAAAAGATGTCCAGCAGTAGTTACTGCCTTTGTCTAATTTCTTTCCAGTTTTCCATCTACATTTTGCTAGTTTAACAGCAAATAATCTAGGTGCAAAGTAAGATGCAAGGGCTTGTTTATCGATTTAATTTCCGATTAGCCTGGCAAGATAGCCTTAAAACATATAAGAATGCCCTTTGCATTGCTAGAGCGGCCTATTGCTCAACATTAATAGAGAATAACAAGAACAACCCCAGGTTTCTTTTCAGCACTGTAGCCAGACTGAAAAAGAGTCATAACTCTATAAAACCTTGCATTCCTTTATCACTCAACAGTAATCACTTTTTGAGCGTCTTTAATGATAAAATCACATTTATAAGAGACAAAATCTTTCACCTCATCCACTGGCATCGATTTATTCCCTAACTTGAAAACCTCAAAAGTAGCTGTATTTAAGCTGCTTTTCGCCCAGTTGACCTTCTACAAGTGACTACTACAATTTCCTCTTCCAAACCATCCACCTGTCTTCTAGATCTCGTCCCAACCACACTGCTTAAAGAAAGTTTGCCCTTAGTTGATACTTTTCTACTAAATATAATAAACCTTCCTTATCAACAGGGTATGAACCTCGGTCTTTTAAGGTAGCTATTAAACCTCTTCTTAAAAAGCCAACTCTTGATCCTGGAGTCTTAGCCAACTATAGACCTACGTCTATCTTTCCCTTTCTCTCTAATATTTTTGAGAAAACAGTCACCATCAATTGTGTGATTTCTTACATAACAATGGCCTATTTGAGGAATTTCAATCAGGCTTCAGAGCACATCATAGCACTGAGACAGCACTGGATGACCCATAATTTTCTATTACTAAACTCAGATAAGACCAAAGTTATAGTACTTGGCCCTAAACAACATCGGA
>JAPZDV010021041.1:0-22010 GCA_029814665.1 Acanthurus lineatus | reverse complement strand
AAGTTCAAAAATAGACCATTCATTGACAGTGCGCCTTATAATACAGTGCGCCCTATAGTGCGGAAAATACGGTAAGTGCTTCTGCTGTAGCAGAATACCAGACAATATGGACTGGAAAATGGGAGACATTTTTGGATAGTCCATCGGTTTGAACAAAAAAATGTACTCAGATGCTAATGAAGAGTTAGGGCGGATATAGGAGGAAATTGCAAAAAAAAATATTTTAATAATATTTTAATGTTTTAGCCATTCCTGGATAATAATTAGGAATTTGTCTAAGACAGCTTTCACAGAATGGAAAAAGTTTACTCTAACTTTACAACTCACAAAATGGCATGATGTTTTAATGGGCTGAGGGACATTCACACTGGGAAATAAAGAAAGTGCTGCTTTGGAGTAGAGAGGGCCCAAACGCATCATTAGCATTAGTGTATGTTTTTGTTCCAACTTAATGGGTCAGTTAGCCACCCAGACAAGGTTCCCAGCCCCCACACTTATCACACTTAGTGTACCATAAGAGCTTCATTCTTGGCAGATTTTATCCAGTCATGTCAACAAGATGTGATCAAGATAATCAGTTTACATTTAAGAGCATTGTTCCTTGAAACAGCACAATGTTTTTTTATTCATTTATGGACTATTACCAGATAATATTTGTGGTGTAATATTTAGATTAAAGAGGCAACAATATGATTCCCTAAATTGTAAGGAGTTTTTTTGTGACTGTCAAAGCTAACTTAATATTTTACTAAAATTTATATTTATATTAATATTTATATTTATATTTATATTTAACTTTCTTTAACTGCAGATGGTTATTTCATGTTTCATTGTGAAGGTAAGTAGAATCCTGCACTGTTATGCATGGAAATAATGGGAAACATTGTGACCATGAGCTCTGCAACATGTCCATAAAAAATTATTCAGTCATGCATGTGATTGGCAATCTGTGAATAGCCTCTAGCACATCCACATATAATTTAAAGTGCACATATGCGTCAGGGACCCAAACTGTTTCTGGCACTAATTGAAACTGCACATGTTGCATAGGCAACAGCTTGATCTTCTATGCAGCTGGAAGGATGGAGGATATCGCCTAAAGAAAATTGTTAGAGCAAGTCAACTAGTGTTTTCAAGGTTGTGAAACTGAGCAGAGCTGAACTGTGAAAATAATACAGGCCTGTAAATAAAGTCTTAGTCAGGCCCCCTTTAGAGTGGAGGATCGGGGTCCTCTACCAGGAAAATTTAAGTTAGGCCTCCAGAGAGTTAATTTCTTGAATTTACACAGACCTTCCACAATCAACTGCTACAATTTCTTCTTCCAAACCATCCACCTGTCTCCTAGATCCCGTCCCAACTAGACTGCCTAAAGAGAGTTTGCCCTTAGTTGATACTTTTCTATTAAATATAATAAATCTTTCCTTATTAACAGGGTATGTACCTCTGTCTTTTAAAGTAGCTGTTATTAAACCTCTTCTTAAAAAGCCATCTCTTGATCCTGGGGTCTTAGCCAACTATAGATCTATATCTAACCTCCCCTTTCTCTCTAAGATTCTTGAGAAAACAGTCGCCAATCAATTGTGGGATTTCTTGCATAAGAATGGCCTATTTGAGGAATTTCAATCAGGCTTCAGAGCACTGAAACAGCACTGGCAAAAGTAACTAATGATCTTTTGTTGGCATCAGATAGGGGACTTGTCTGTGTGCTTGTTCTGTTAGATCTTAGTGCTGCATTTGACACAATTGACCACCATATTCTTCTGCAGAGACTGGAACATTCAATTGATGGATGCATAAGATTCCTGCCACAGTCATTTGGGATTTCTGAACTTGATGATCCAGTTATGCAAACTGACGGAATCACTCTTCAGTTCTTTTAGTGGCATCTGGTTGTTTGGTGACAACCCTTCCTTGATAAAAGAGGGCCCCAATGAAAGGTGCAAAGTAGTCAATCTTTTCAGTGTTGGTGCTCTAAAACAGAGAATATTTGACATGCTCGGAAAAAAAAATCAACTTACATACTCCAGCAATTAAAATGTACCCATAAGATTATAAATGAATAAAGTTCTCATTCTCACAAGAAAGTGGACATAACTGTGCCAATCTGGGGGCATTTTGAGTTTGATAACACGTGAAGTAGCGTAGCAGATCATGGGAGCTGTTGTCTTCTGCAGCCCTGGAGCACAAGCCCCTAGGGTGGCATAGGACCCGGTATGCCAGAAGTGCCCCTGGCATGACGAAAGTGACGTATATGAGTATCTTGTTACGAAAAAAAAAATATATTGTGATGTGGTGCAATGCCAACTCTTAAAATGCTCTTGTCATATTACAATAAATGATGACAAAATTACTTTTTTGTTTACAGAAATGGCTTCAATGGCAAACTTCATTTTAGAAACATAGATTAATTGAAAATGGACAATGATGCCAATTCTTTAAATTTGTTGTAAATGAAATGTCTTAAAGTAGATGTTGAATTTTGTTTTGCTTAAATTTAACAAGAGCATTTACAGTTGAGCTTTGGGTGAATAAATTGTGATTTGAAGTTGTGGTGCAGAATAAACATACCACATATTTGAATCTTGTACTTACTTGTACTTATTCTCATTATAATGAACCAATTTATGGTGAAATATAAACAGCACGAGTAAGTTCTTCAACATAAGCTATCATATTAAACTTGTCAATCTTTCATTCATGTTCATTACTTAAACAGTCCTTCATTTTTACTGCATTCCTGAAATACTTACATATTTTGTATTTAAGAAAAAAATTCCTGATTATTTAAAAATAAAGGTGAAAATTAATAAAATTTTTAAAAAGGCTAGTATAATTGGGTAATATACATTGCTGTGTATTGCTGTAATTAAATATTTTTTCATCTGTGAGTATTTTTAAAGAATTTTGAGTAAGCTGGCTCTTGGCCTTTGGGCCTAAATGGCCTCTAAAACTTATTTTAGTTTGAATACTATTTCAGTAATCGGGACTAAGACTTGATTTTCAGCACTCTTTCCACCACAGGTACATACTTACATAGGCTACACACAAGAAAAGAAGATCATTTCAGGGCTGAACTTCTCAGTAGTTTTATTTGTAATTTACGTTTATAGTTTCTCTTGTTTTTTTACAGTATTTTACAGTATGATAGGAGGGCTCCTTCCATCCTTTCTTTATTCTGTGGAAGTCTTTCTGCAACCTCCTCCTTGTTATTCAGCTAAAATTGTGGCACTGACATCTGGCAGTGGCACTTCCGGTGGCACGTTGAGATCTCGTGGCACTGGCTGCTGTTTTGTGTCACCCTTAGATGCCACAGACCTGCCGCAGCACTTGCTGCTGTTGATTTATCCCAATTATCAGCAATCAGCATATCAGCATGATATGTGTGGGCACTTATTAGGCCTGATAGAATGCAGAAAGCTTATAATAATTAACATGAGCAGTGTGTCTCATTTCAAAGAGGATGTCACTGCCATAATGACGGCCCCTGCCCCCTCTTTCTGATTTATTTAGTAGGTTTAAATATGGATAACTTGAACTTTTTATGATTATTTGAAGTAGCTATATTAACTGGGCTTTAGCAGACATCATGCCAGAATTTAACTAATTAGTTAACTTGCTAGATCAGCTAACTAACAGCTAGCTTTTGTCTGATTTGGAAAATTACACCTTTTAAAGTTTGGTATGTTCTAAGATGAGATCAGTATTAACATAATAACATAATAACGGTATACTAGCCAGTTACTTACCCGGATTTGAGGGGATTTTCCTGGCCTGAAGCAGGTAGGTGTTGATTTTAGAATACTGTAAGGCAGATCAAATTAAATCCAATCAAATCAAATTTTGAATATATAGCGCCAAATTACAACCAAAGTTGTTTCAAGACACTTAATATATAAAGTAGGTCTAGACCACACTCTAAAATTCAATTTGTGAAGACCTAAAAATAGAGACTGGTTCCCACATGAGCAAGCACTTGGCAACAGTGGTGAGGAAAAACTTCCTTTAAACAGGCAGAAACCTCTGTACAGATCCAGGCTCAGAGGTGGGCGGCCATCTGAAGAAGATTGGTTGAGCTTAGAGTGGGAGAGAGAGAGACAAAAAGGTAGGATGAGAAACAGACACAGAGAGAGAAAGAGAGAGAGAGGGGTGTTGTTGGAGAGAAGGAGAGTGAGTTTGAGAGAGAGAAAGAGAAGAGGCAGATGGCAAGTCGGAGAGAGGAGACAGATGCACAGAAACAGTGATACAGCAATTTCAATACTGAAATGGTAAAAATGTGACTAGTAAAAGTCTTGGTTTGTGATATTATGAAGGTTACATGTGAGTTTCAATGACAACAATAATAATAAAAACAACAATAAACTCATGCAGACATTTGCTTGACGATCACAGTAGAAAGTGCAGCCATGCTCAGCAGTCCAGGTTCAGGAACAATCATCCAGGGGAATCTGTGAGGTGAGAAAGCAGAAAAAAAAACTCTCCATCTTTTTCAGACAGGATGGGCCTGATTTTTGCAGTCTTGGGAAGATGAAAAAAGGCAGTCCTATAAAGCTGTTCATTATGAACGTTAAATGATATGCCCTGACCAAAAATAACACCAAGATTTCTTACAGTTGAACTGGTTGCTGGAGTAAAACCATCTAAAGTAGTTATGTTATTATTAGATCATGTGTTTCTATGTTGTTTAGGGCCATGTACCATAACTTCAGTTTTGTCTTTGCTTTATAGTAAAAAATTACAGCTCATTAAGTCTTGCCATCCATAGGGTTGGATAAATACAGCTGGGTATCATCTGCATAACAATGGCAATTGGTTGAATGATGGCGGATGTTTTTAACATGTACAAACTGAAAGCAGTCTGATAAATAGGGCTTAAACCATCTTAATGCTTTTCCTTTAATTTGGATTAAATGTTCTAGTGTCTGTAGTAGGATGTTAAGGTCAATGGTGTCTAATGCAGCACCAAGATTTGGCAAGACAATTACAGAAACAAGGCTTTTATCTGGTGCTAATAAAAGGTCATCAGTTACTTTCACCAATGTAGTCTTGGTGCTATTGTGTACTCCAAAGCCTGACTGAAATTCTTTATATATGCTGTGGTTATGTAAGAGGTCACATAACTGATTAGCGACAGCTTTCTCTAGAATCCTGGAGAGATGAGGAAGGTTAGATATAGGTCTATAATTGGCTAAGACTTCAAGATCATGAGTTTGCTTTTTGAGCAAAGGTTTGATCACAGCTTCTTTACATGACTGGGACACATACCCTTTTAAAAAAGACAAACTCATCATATTGAGTAAAGAAGGGTCAACTAGAGGCAGAGCTTCTTTGAGTAGCCTAGTTGGGATGGGATCAAGGAGACAGGCCGATGGTGTGGATGAAGAGATAGTTGATGTTACCAGATAAAGGTCAATGGGAGAAAAGCTGTATAAATATACGTCTGATTTCATGGCTGTCTCTTAGGTTTCCTAGTTAAATGAAAGATCAGTAAGAGTTGACAGATTTTGTCTCTAATCATTGTGATTTTGTCCATAAAGAAGCTCAGAACCTCATCACTACTGAGAAAAGGAGGAATGCAGGGTTCAACAGAACAGTGACTCTCTGTTAGCCTGGCTACAGTGCTAAAAGGGAACCCTGGATTATTCTTGTTGTTCCCTTTTAGTTATTACTAGTAAGTTGCTCTAGCATAGTGGAGGGTGTTCCTAGATGATTTACAACTATCCTGCCAGGCTAAGTGAGATTCTTTCAGATGTGTGGCATCCCATATCCTTTCAAGTTATTTAAATGCCTGCTTTAATCTATGGGTTTGGGGGTTGTACACAGAGCTTGCTTCCTGTGTTCTATAATCTTTTTTTTCAGAGGAGCAATTAAGTCGTGCATTATATGTAAAGATCTTGCAGCACTGTCAACCAAATCATTAATTTTTGGAGGAGCATAAGTTTACATAGGAGCCCTCTGTTGTATCGAAGCATGGCACTGAGATAAGTGCCAATGAGATTTTTTTCTAAAATTTAGTTACAGCACTATCAGGTTGGCGTCAAGTGTGAGAATTTGTAGTCTAGAAACAGCAGTTAAAAGTTATCAAATAATGGTCTGATAACAGAGGATTATGTGGGTAGACAGTTAAATGGTTTATTTCAATGCCATAAGCCAAAATAAGATCAAAGGTGTGGCTAAAATAATGTGTGGGATGATGTGCAGTCTGGCTGAAGCCAACAGCGAGATAAATGCAGTGCTGAGATTATCATCATCAACATCCACATGAATATTATAATCTCTTACAATCATAACTCTACCTGATCAAATTTTAAGGCGCGATAAACATCCTTTTCCTCTCTTTGTAGTTGGCAAACAATGTTTTGGTGCATCGCCATCACCAAATGGTATGGAGTGATGTGGATTGCAAATGCCATAAAGATCAGGGGATGTGTCACGTGCTGTTCATAGCCAGCCACTTAAAAAATTCATGTAGTAACAAACAAGGATTAGATTTGAGATTAAAACTACAAAGAAAGCATGCTGGTATATTGTCTGTAATCATCCTTAAAGCTGAACAAAACAGAACCAAAAAAATTACACCAGGTGATCCATTTATGGAAAAAATGGCAGCTTTTTGTGGTTCAACTTTGGTTACTGGGCATCCACGTCGTGACATGTATCCTACTCATTTTATAGTTCATGTTGAAAAGAAGAAGTATCGATTTTGAATGTGTTATATATTGAGTGATCAGCATGCTTTCATTCTGACATCAATTTGACAGAAACTCAACGCCTTATTTCTGGATATCAAAATAATGTGGGTCAAACATCAGTTACACTGACCGAACATCTATGACCTAGGGACTGCATGTGGGGTTGATCCCTTGTTGGATCTCTTTGCAACCACAGGGAAGTCTTACCTTGTAATGACAAAACAGTAATGAATTTATATAGATATTCAGCATGGTGGTCAAAATCTTGATTAGTGTGTCATGTTAAATTACAGACAAGGTGCCCACTGGGCTGGATGTGTTGATTAACTTTTTATACATAGACGCCTATGGACATCTATGAAACCTCTGAGGTAGTTCTAGTTAAACAAAATAATTTTAATTTAAAAAATCTGAGAATCTCATTTCCAACACAGAGTGTGGTCCTGCAGTCCAGTGTCCTCTGTGAATCATAGAATGGTACATGTAAAAAGCAAGCTGCAACTCCCGCATTTTCCCAAGTTTTTGTGCGGTGCAGAATACCTCCGCTTTTGCCCTGTGCTCCCCCGTCTGTCCAAACCCCCAGGCTGCATTGTCAGAAACGCATCATTGCGTAGCACTGCCAGACAGCTGAAAATGATGAAGAGTTTGCAAGTGGTGTAAAGATAACAACAAACTAGCAGAGAAACAGCAGAGAAAGTACTTTCATTGTGGTTTTTATAGATGCCAAGACACATTAGGCAGCCACTAGTGATTTTTTTGGCCACTTTTCATGAAGAAAAGCACCACAATACATTTAAATGAAATTTATCAGAGATGATTTAACAATTGTTGTGATTTATAAATCTTTAATAATGGAGATTATGAGATTTTTTTACCCCTAAGTTTGGACCATGGTCCTGAAAAATCTTTGTTTGAAGGGGCATGTAGCCCCTCCCCTTCACCCTAACCCATCATCCTGACAAGAACTGGGAGACCCATACCCCTAAACGTGAATGCGCACAATGGAGGGCTTAGGGCTTTGGGTTCAAGGGGTAAACTGGGATTCACTCCTACTGTTTGTCCATCGAGCGCAGTGTTATTAACCTTTAATCTGCTAGCATAACAACAGCTCTGAACTGAGCTGTAGGGTTCAGCCAGCTGGGCAGACTAGTTCATTTCCCATTGCCTTGTCCTTGTCTATGGCCTGTCCTATTTACTGGAGTACTAAACTACATTTTCATTACATGACAAACTTATGTAATTGCAATGATTATTCCAATTATAAGTCAAGCTCTTTAGAGTTGCTTGTTAAAACTTTCCATTTTTACTGTAGAATGCACAAAAATATAAGTTGATGGTAATAAATTAATGGTATAACATTTTTTTTCTTTGGTAAGTGACCATGGCATAAGTGGGATAATCAACTCATAGGTGTGTGTTAAACATTTAAAGGCACTTAGCAGAGGCAACCAAAACCATTTAATGCACACCTACTTGTTGATTATCTCTTACGTAAGTATTTCACTTCAGTTAACCATTTAAATGGTTAGGACCAGTCTACATTTTAACAAAGTGCAACACAAAGTCATAGAAAAGTAACGGAAAGATAAAAGTCATTGATATGTATGGATTGCCGCACACTTAATGAACCATGAAGAGTGAGGTAAGTTGACAGAGGTAAAATTTACTGCAGGCACTGAAAAGTTAATGTGAGGTCAAAGTATGGCATAGTCATCCCTATCTTTACAGTGCTGTTAGTGCTGGAGAGAGGTTTGGCAAAACAAATCTTCATTCTGTGATAGGGTAAAAGACATTCTGGCTTCTTAGTATTTCCCTTCACCAATTCTTGGGCAGTGCCAAGCCCAGGATTTAGTGATGGTGCCCTTGGGAAATAGTAGCGCACAGATAGCTGAAGAGTTGGATAATGCCTCCATAAATAGTCAAGTCAAGTTAGTTTTTATTTATTCAGCGCCAAATCACAACAACAGTTGTATCAGGACACTTCACATGTAGAGTAGTTCTAGATTACACTCTATAACTCAATTCAGACTCAGAGCAGGCTGCATCTGGTTGGACTAGGTTAACAGTGAAAGGAAAAAAGAAAAAGTTGTGGAGCAAGATTGACAGTGGGTGTTAGGGTCGCAGCTCTGAAAGACAGGACCAGGACACAAGTCCATGTACATATGTATTAGAACATCAGGCTTAGTTTCCTAACCTTCCACCTCTATTTTTCACGTACTTCTATTTCTCGTTTGCTGTATCTATTAATAAAAACCAGCCCCTCAGGCACACTCTCCTTGCCCTCACTGTGATCATACCTTGACGTTCTCTTTCACTTGCCCACAGTCTAACTCTCAATTTTTACTCATATTCTAGGACACTTAATGTGGTCAAATGTCACAGCCTTGTCCCAGCATGCTGGCTTCCCTTTTTATGCAGATGTTGATTCAGCCCTGTTGCTACCTTTCATGCTGGCTTAGAGGCAAAACAACAGTGATCCCGAATCCTGTCTTTGTAATTCTCATATAAAACAGTTAGCACAATAACAATATTCCTGTCTTGTACTTGCTGTGAAAACTTGTTTATGGCAGCTAATAATCCTAGCGATCTTTATTTAAAATTTAAATCTAACATTTAGGTGTGAAAAGTTTTTTCTATATTTACCTATAGCCAAGATACTTGGTTACTATAATTTTTATTAATTTTGATCAGGCTGCAATGGAAAATGATTTTTTTTTAAATGATGTCCATAAGGTAGTAATAACAGTATGTATAGGATATATCTAGATTTTTTACATAGCACTTGCCACTCAGAGAAGACAAAGGGCTTTCCAGAAGTAACAAGCTAAATACAATGACAATTTAGTATTCAAAAAATTAAATATCAATATTAAAATAGACCATAAAAAATAAGAATATATTAGTGCACTTTCGATCCCATTTGTCATGTTTGTTGGATAATACTCTACAATGTTCTAGAAAAGTTCTGGAATGTTATTTCTAGAAAAGTGTGGAAACCCCATATAGCTCCAACTGCCTCCTTTCTCTCCTTCACAGATCTGTTACAAGCTATGGGACAGGCCAGTGTTTTCATTTATTTGTTGCCATGCCTTTTTAGTCCTGTTTTTGTTCTTATAATACTCCATTAACACTGGTAAACACAAAATTAGGTTCTCTCCAATGTCTTTAGAAGTATCTTTAATCATCTGTAGGAGATGATTTTTCTTGCATTAAACACACTTGGGGCAGACTCTGTATATTACATGGCAATCTTTTCAAAACACTGTGTTTTACAAAAAGTAATGTAAGTAGCCTTCTCCCTGTGATGCATAATAAGTTGGTAAATACATTAATTTTCTGCTATTCCCCTCTTGCTTGCATACCAAGCATGGCTAATCCAGTCATTGCTATACTTTAAAAGTCCACTTGGTATCTTATGACTGAATGTAACAATCACTGTTCATTCAAGACCGGCTTTGGAGTCTGGCATGTTGAGCTACAGTAAAACTGACTGCTTGTTCATTGCCATGACTACTAACATTGGCAACACTAATCTGCAATGCTTTGTGTACTCTGAGACAGGTCTGACTCTGCTGTCTGACTCTTTCCAGGTCATTTGGTTCCGCCTTGTGGCCACAGACGCACTTCAGTGTTGTAAGTTAAAATACATACACAGCACTTCATGTTCAGTGCTGTGTAATCATGGCTGGTTCTTCTTGGATCCTCTGATAGTATAATAAGTGTTTAAGGGATCATGAACCTGCGTTAATGGGTCTCCAACTGGACAGTTAAAACATAGCTGGCTGAATAGAATAACTGAAGTGCTGAATCTTATGTTACTGCCACGGTCACCACTGACAATGCCTTTCATGCTGCTATCTTTTTAAAGCAAACTGATGCCAGAGAAACTGAAGAAAAAAGGAGAATGGAAATCAAGAGTCCCAGTGTTAATCTTATGACATTTACATTGGTAGACACTCACCAATACTAATGTCTGAATGTATCCAAATTTAAAATGTGAGTCAACTGATAACATTTTCTTTTGTCAGTCATTCTGAACAGGATGTACAATACTGTGTATAGTAATGTCTTCTTATGTTCCTTCAGTTGTTCCCTTTTCCTCTAGTCCAAAATCACTTGCAGAATATTGAATACAGGTAGATTCTCCAATTAGGGGTAAATCTTGGACAGTTGTCTGTAACACTTGGACGCTTTGTCACCTGTGTCTTTTTATGTTCCATCAATTGCACCAGTGTCCTCCAAAAATGCAAAGCAAGTAATCTGGGTTAAACTGTATATATTTTTAATAGTTCTGTGATTGGGAGTGTTTACCAAAAGATGTGAAATACAAGGAGCCTCCCAGACTTTCAGCTTCAGCTCCTGAGTTGACATTTCAAAAAATAATACAGCTGGGATTATACATTTGTAAAATAATCAGGTATTAATTTAGTCAAATACCAATACGGACATGTATACGTGGTACGTGCACTGTACACCTGAAATATTAAGCAAGAATATTGCCATGTAATGCTTCAACCAGGCCATACCTTTCTGATCCAAAGGGAAATTTTGTTTGAGCAAGATTACTGTGCAAGCTAATCTGTTATTGAGAAGTTTTGTTTTGTTTTTTATCAGTTCAAAACTGGTTGAATCAGGACCTGTTTTAGCCAAGTTACACATATTCAAAAGAGGGAAAATTTAACATGCTCCGTGAGCCTTCACAGTTTTTATAAATGATTGTATTATTGCATTATAAATTTATGAATACAAGTGTCTGCCTAATGCATACATTAAAGTTGATATTTTACACACCCTTTTTCTGCCTAGGGGACCCCACAGGTCCAGAACAAGAACTTATGATACAAGACACAATTATAAGTTTGAGCTAACCCATCATTCATCAGCTGGTCTCACTGTTGAATCTGTTGATCTGTAGGATTTCTGACCATGAATGGTAATTGACATTATTGTACATGAGTCCATATTATGATTGCATCTGTTCTCCTTCTCATATTTGTAAGGTCAACACTTGCTAACAGTCCCAATTTTCGGGGTTATCAGCTATAGGCATGTAAGGGCAAGAGAGAATTTCGGTTCTCAAATAAGATAAAGCAATCTTTTTTTTAGAGAGTAGCCTTCCTTGTTCAGATTGAAACATGATATAAATGTTTTTCACTGTAAAGTAGAATTGACAATATAATAATATGCCTCTGTATCGTGGCGTGCAGTTTCTCCAAAAAGCTGCTGTAAGTTGATGATAGGTGGTAGTGCAGGCTTCAAAGCCCAGGCTCTCACACAAGGCATAGTTTACCTTGAAATATTTGGGTTAATGCACAAATTAAATCAACAAAGACGCAGTCACTTATTTTTCGTTAATAATGCATTATTACTGTACCTTGTAACAAGACTCAAAATCCTGTGTTTTTTAATAAGAAGCCTTTAAGGTGTGCAAAATTATTAAAGAAATTAAGAATGCATTTTTTTCACCTCATCTTTTTGACTGATCACTGAAGATTCTTAACATTAAATTACCTGGGTCAGCAAAACATCAGTTTAGTGTGACATTGACAAACTAGCTCTCTACATTAGCAAATACACATTAAACTCCTTTGTGTTCTACCAACAGAGATGAAATGAGTAGAAATATCATGATTATAGTTTCATTATTATAGTTTCATTTTCAGGCATGATTATGTCTTTTTATGTGAACAGAGGAGCTGCTGATGAAACCACTCCTTAATTAAATGTTGTATGGATAACTCATTCTACCTGCTGAGCCGTAGCTGCCTTTATGGTGAGTTTTAACCTGTCTCATTTGTATTCTTTTCAGAGACCTGCAGTAATGCCACAGCCCAGAGTAATGCTAGTGGTGACAGGAGATGATTTTGGCTACTGTCCAAGAAGGAACCAGGGGATCGTAGACTGCTTCTTGGCTGGAGGCATTTCCAATGTGTCACTACTGGTTAACGCACATGCTGCCAAAGAGGCAGCAGACCTGGCCAAAAGGTAGTGCTGATAAAATGCGAGTGCACTGTGTAGGCAGAGTCCTATCACTTTACATCTGCTAAATACAGTTAGTGGTGAAGTACTTGGCCCTCTGTCCATTATTTGTTTTATAATGTATTTTTTTTACTCTTGCATAGCTGGTTGAACATCTTTACACACCTCCATTTTATCCCTCATTAGTTCATAACTAAATAAGAAGGATTGAATAATACCTAGTCCCTAAGAATTAACAGCGAAATAGGCCTAACACACCACTTATCATATGAACAGTCAGATCAAACATTAGGATTCCCATCTTACTCAGATGCTGTCTATTTATCTGTACCAATGGTTTCCAACCTTTTTTCCTTGAAGTCTCGTGCGTAGACACTAAAAGAAAAAAAAATGATAAATACCAAGTATTTATGTGCAAATACTACAATTAATTGTAATAGTTTCCACCCTTGTCTTAAATAAATGTCTCTTATCTTGTACAATCAAAACTTTTTTTTCTCTAACCCAACAGGGGAGGCCTGTTGTCATCTATTGAAACTGCTGTAATCTGAAATCTAGGATCCACAAGCTTATGTTAAATTGTGAACACTGGTTTTTGACAGACTTAATTAATTAACTTATTTAGGCTTTTGGGCTCTATAAATAACTTCTTCCTTACATTTTCTCACTCATTGTCTGTTCCATCCTGTTAATTTAGAAACTAATGGTGACAATGGGCTTGCATGAGGGATTGAGGTGTGATACTTGTAATGCTAGCCTAAATTCCTGATGTATATCAAGCTTGTTACTGCCTTTTGTTTTTATTAATATAAAGGCACAGAGAGCTGTCTCGAACAGATACATATGGTGCTGAAAAGGTGTATAACCCTCATACATAATATATATGTGGCCAGTCTGGGTGCAACAGCATGTCTTTTGACCATCCTAAACGTTTTGATCCGTTTTCCTGCAAATATTTCTATAACACCAAATAGGCTGGACAATTGGCAAGCTCATCTTTGCAGCCAAGTTGTTAAGTCCTTGATGCTGGAAGTGTGGGGCCCGTTACCCATGGTTCCCTTGATAAGTTCTGGTCAACATCGGCTAAGTAAACTGAAAGGCGTTTTCTGAACAAAACCTGTTGGTGTGGCATGCAATGAAAAACTGTGCATCTTGGGGCTTCTTCCATCAACCTGTTTTTAAATCCCTTTGTTTTGCCCATCATAGCTGCAGCCTCATCAATGCTGCATGCAGCAAGATTCTTGTTAGACAGATTGCTGGATAAGAAAGGGGTCCATATTAATAATAATAATATTAATAACTTTTTTTGTATAGCACTTTTAATAACAAGGGTTTATAAAGTGCTTTAACAATTGTAAAAAAGCATAAAAATAACAACAAAGCACACAACACAAACAGACACAACAAAAGGACCCATTACAGAAATCAACCGACATGGTTAACCCAAAAATCATAAGAACCTAAGAACACATTATAAGACCTTTTTAAGAACCCATGAGGACCCAGTAGAACCAGGCACCCAGTAGAATATTGCACATAAATGATGAGCACAGGCACAGACTTGTCTAACACTATTTTAGTTTCATTCAACTGGATGGGTAAGGGAACATACCCAGGCTTCTCAAACCATGTATCATTTGTCATTTGTTTTGATGTTCAATTTGAGATCCAAAATCATCAAAAAAAAAAAAAACAATATTTCATTTTTAATATATGAATCTTATACCAAAAATTAAAAAAAAAATATGTTTTCATGCTTTGGATTTTATGCTTAGATCAAAAATAGGAAATGAAAAATGGGCCAGAGACCGTACTTGATTTTTTTATTTACTTTGTCTGTTTTGTGTGACCTGGATGGTCTGTCTATCTTTTGGTCATTCATATATCCGTTTACACAAGGAAATTTAAAAAACAAAGAAAAAGTAGTTATCTAATTTTATTTTCAAAATTAAAAGAAAATTAAAATACATGGTGTTTTTTCTTTAAAAGGGTCAAAAAGGGATGAACAAAGTTTAAAAAACTGGTTGATTTTTATTTCTCTTTCTAAAACCAAGAAATAAAATCACTGGAAGACCGTATAGAACAACACAAGTTTTTCTAATATTCTGTGACCTGAAGTTGCCACTTAAAAAGTAAGAGTGCATTTGAGGACGATGCTTGGTTTCTCTACGGCAGCCACACTAACTGCTGGTGATTATTAGACTTTATATGGACCTTACGATTCTTACGAGGCTGTTGTCACTGTTTTGCTAGTTGCCAGGGCCTCTGTAATGACTTTCTGATTGTGGGAGTGAATTCTCAAGGCAGCTACTTTGAGAATTTTAAGGGAAAAGAGAACCCTTAAGGAAAGATTTGGGGATGTCAGATATGTAAAATAAAGCATAGCAAAGAGCAACAAGGTCTCATGTGAGAATGAGGTTAGTCTAAGGTGACTGTACTGCTCAGAGGACTAGAGTGCCAGGGATTAGAGTTTGCGCCTTATGGATCCAGTGATGATGCTCTGAAATAAGCATCAGAAGATTCTGTGTTGAGCATGACCTCAAGCGAAAAAAGACATGTATCAGCTGTTCTTAACTGATATGCTTTCACATTTATGGTTCACTATTAGGGCTTTTCCACTGGTCCTTCTGGCATAGGCCGAGTTTGAGAGGGTTCTAATGATGCATGACAACCTCTAGTAACCAAAAGGTTTTTTTTAGTTATCATGTACTTTGCCAACATAAATATAACTTAAAACAATAAACACAAAGTCAAAAAAAGAACAGTCTAAAAACATTTAGAGGAAAAAGCATCTCACCCACTGTTACAACCATTGACCGTTTGTGGCTACTACCAGGTTTCAGTCACAGACAGCCCAACACAGAATAAAGCCCAAAACAGAAACAGAAACTTCCCATTTTTTCAATTTTTCAATTTTTCATTTTTCTATCCAACCTTCTACTAATATAAAATTAGAAAAATGACTCCTAATTCCAAATTCAGAATTTATCTGATGCACAAAAAATAAAAAATTGAAAAACTGAATTCAATTTTTAATTTTTTAATTTTTAAATTACGTAATTTTCTGAAACAGAACACTTAGAGTTTCTCTCATTTCAGCATCAACAGACTCAGAGTTTTCACTTTCCTTGCTATCTGAAACAGGCCCCTGTATAGCTATACAGTATTAATCTGCCGGTTTTCTGTGTGTGTTAGATTCATAAACGAAAAACAATATAATGTATGGTCAGTATTCTTTGGCCACCTTTTCAATATTGTTTTTGACAGTGTTTAAGAGGAAGAGTGAAAGTACAACAATTTTCTCTTTATCAACCACTAATGGGCCACACAGCTTCTATACATTTTCAGACAGTTGGGTTTGATAAGATGCTCTCCTATGATGTGTGACTTTTAAACTTGGCAATTAATAACTGACACTCAAGTGACGCCTGTGTGGCCCTTTGAAAATCACCACTCATTCACCTGCTCGAAATGCTTCTTTGATGTTAAAAGATCTTTCATGACAACTGCTTTTTCCTATCAAAAAATCCAGTCTTCCACCAATAGTCTCTTGATATTTTCTCTCCCTGTGTCTCTGCTTGTTGCTTGGCTCATGCTGTTATTAGCTAACCAGTTTGTATCACCCATGACACAATCTGGTCAAGACTTCTTCTGTCCCTCCATAAAGCCAAAGTCAAGGTAGGCTAACTCTTATAGTAGCCTTATTTTGTTTTTGATACTGAGTCATACGCATTTCTGTGTCCCTCAGCCATGTTGCTTCATTCATAAAGTGATGCTGCTGACTGCAGGAATTATGGGGATAAGCAAACATTAGCTGTTGGATTAGTATGTTAGTTACCTAAAAAATGTGACTCATCACAGAGCCAGACAGTGCAGACTGTGTTGTTCTTTGTTCAACTTTGTCAAAGCGTACTGCTCTTATATTACATACATGGGCAGCCAAGCAGCACCAGTCTTAGTTGTTTAAAAGGCAGGTTACACCAATGTCACCTAAATTTGAATCTCCAGCTATGTTGTTATGTGTCAGATCAGTGTGTTTAGCTGCAGCATGTAATTAAAGCTGCAAGCAGCGTTGGACCGGCCCTCACACCCCGCCACCCGTCGGAGCCAGCAGTAACTTGCCCCAGACACGGCCGACCACTTGTACTCGGTCTACACTGTGACCCAACTCAGTATGTGCCTTCTTTGTCTCATGCAGGCAGGCCAGAACATAACTGCACTCACTTCTTGAGAGTGGAAATCAGGCAGTGAATCAAGTTCATTCATGTGCTAAATCAAAGTCCCCTCTATTCAGCAATTACCTGAGATTGATTAAAAATATAAACACATAAAAAAAAAAACAATGTTCCCTTATGTATTCCTAGCACAAATGCCGCCAACTTTTACCACTGTAACCTGTGACCTCACCAGGCTGTTTGGTAGCACAGGAGTTACAGAGTTAGCAGTGACAGTCCATGACAGAAAGTGAAACATTGAGCCACAATGACAACATCACAGCTCTCTTCTGAAGAAAACTGCAGAAGCAGTTGAAACATGTCAACTTATTAAATAAACACTCTTGTGGTCTTTCAATGAGAATCAATTAGAAAAAGAAATCATGTAGAGACAGCAGTAATGTAATCGGATTAAAAAACTTTCTTGCACGCACTACAAAAAGGAGAGACAATGATCAAACTGTCTTGCATTATTGTGTTAAAAAACCCAAAAAAACAGTCAGCTGTGTTTAAATGCCTGAGTTACAATAGGAGGACAGTAAGATCCAGACAATACACACACAGCCTTGTAGTTTAGTCTTATGGTGTTGAAACACAAGGAGCAGCATGTCTTTCTCATCAACTGGATTGTTTGCTCTCTCTCGCGTTCTCTCGGTCTTTCTCTCTCTCCCTGTATGCTGTTTATGTATTTACTTCTACAGGTTTTGTCTCTTACTGTGCCTCTTATTGTGCTGTGTGTTCAAACACCAGCAAACAAGTTAAGGGCATAGGTATCACAAGGGTAGAGGCAGCCAATCCCTCCTTACTGTGCCTGTGCACAGCGAGCAGGGTGCTGCTCTGAGCAGCTTTTTCTCTCATTCAATCCAATGGAGGAATCAATCAAACCCACACCTGTCTGAGCTTCGACTGGGCCAACACAGTTTTAGCTATAGACTTCATTCAAATTTTAAATGAGTCAGTAGACTTTGATCTATAAATCTTACATGTTTTTGCTATCTTGTACTGTATTTTAGTTATCGCAGTTTTAGTCTTAGAGTTTTCTCTGCTCCCTCTCACAGGTGATAATGTGTGTGTATTGCAGAGTGCTTCACTGCTCAGAGTGAGTTACATGACCAGCAGAGTGGAGCAGAGCAGAAGAGTGAAGACAACATTTTAGAAAACCTGCTCAAAAGTACCACAAACTGTATCAAGTCTTACACAATTGATCATATTATAGTAGGAAATTTCATCGTCTTTCCACTGACATAGGTTTGAAAGCCGCCAGACTTATACTTTAGACTGTAGGTGCGTCAGTTTGACACAAGTCCCTTTGTTCCCCTTTGACTTTAATGGGAGGACAAAGAGGAAGAGCATGTGCCACTCCAATTTTAAGGACTTCTAAAATCCAAACGATTCGAAAAAAAACGAAGTTACTCAGAAGTTTTGATCCTCAGATCCTGTGTCCTCAGTAATCTATTAGCTTTTGAAGCCGATACCATTTATGCCCTCGGAGGAGATATATTTTGTTCAAAGTGAAATTTTGGCCGTCAATTGTATTATCAAATGCAAATTGCTGAGTTCCTGTTGATTTTACCCTAGGGGTATCAGCGCGTGATTTTTAGGTCTCATGAGTACCACAATTTAATGTTTGTTCCGTCTCTCTATGACATTCCTGTGGGCCGCAGTGGCCGTTTTTCTGTGCCTAGGTGGCACTAGAGAGCACAGTTTGGCACTTTGTGGGTCAGTTTTTCCATTTTATCAATTTTTTTGCCAGACCTGGTGTGTGTGCCAAATTTGGTGAGCTTTTGAGCATGCTTAGGGGATCGAATTAAGGTTCAAAGAGACATAATAATAAGAAGAAAGAAACAAAGCAGAAACAATAGTGCCCTTCCTGGCCTGGCGGGGCTTGGGCCCTAAGGGCCCTAATAAATAACTGAAATGCAGTACGTTTTCTCTCTTAGTCTGGCTCTTGGCTCCTCAGGGATTCCAGGGATCTTGACTCCACTGAGCCAAAACAAGAGTTTTGGGATGTCCTGCAACATGGTGCACCAGAACAACTTTAAGTTCAAGCATAGATCCAGGAGCGCAGAAATATCAAATAAGAGTGTGAGGATGTACCCCATGTCTCAAATCTTCATTTAATGGCAAACAATAAAGGGATAGTTTGAGTATTAGAAGCAGGGTTTTATGGGATACTTCTAAAAAAATCAGTATATTACCTACATTAGATAGCAGTCAGCATGCCTTTAGCCAAAAGAAGCAGTGTAGTACTTAAACAGAGAAAGAACAATGTTCTGCTCTGCATGAGGATAGCATCTCCTCTTTGACTTTTCCACACACAGCGTGCATTTCATGTCATTACCTGTGCAACTCAGATATAAGTAAGTCCTTAATACTGCATTTCACAGGCATTGTGTCTATTGAGCAATGTGTTACATGTAGCACATTCTGATTGTGCTAAATTCTTTGCTATGAATAAATTACCTATGTGCACAGTGATGAGTGCATAAGTAAAGATGTACTGCCCAGCAAACGCATAACCTCTCTAAAATGTTTTTTTAAAAACATCAACTCTTGGCAATTTAGTTTACCGAGGGTTTTATAGTTGTGACAGATTACAAGACAACCTGCCACAGAAGATACACAATTGTATCTCAATTGTGTATGACAAAAATATATATATATGACAAAATAAAAAATTTAAAAGTAAACCATTAATGAAAGCCTGAGCTTCAGGTTATGTTTTCTGTATCTATTGTATGATTGAACTGTATTGAATGTTCTGCATCTGTAATATCTAATAAAGAAAAAGAAATAACGTAATTAATGTAACAAATAATGTAAATATTGCATTTGATTTGGTTGACAGACCTTCAATATTAAAAACAAAAAAATGTAGATGAGCATTTCCACAATACACCCAAATTACTTTTTAACCAAGGTGATGAAAAGGCTGGATTAGGTCTGGTATTGGCTTCCCTGTTTGGTGATTAATTAGAAATAGACAGCTCGAAGTGTGTGCATTGGCACCTGGTGTTACACTGTTTCCCCCCATGTATATATTAATAAAATTTTATCAAACTCAAAATTTTCCAATTTTTACAAGAGGTCAGGGGGTGAAAAAGAAGAAGCTTCTTTTGGATCCTGTTTTCTGTATTTATAAAATTTGACATGCTCAGCCTCAACAAGTACTGACCTCCTTGACATCGAGTTCTGCAATAAATGCCTCTGTGTAAGACATCCACTGTCTCCTGACCTCCTCATTTCCTCCAGCTCATCTTTGACTAGATTTTTCCTTGACAGTTATAGGGTTCTAAGTTTATTGCTGATTTTTTTTTTCATTCAACACTTGGATTGCATGGCATGACAGAATTTTCTCTTTTCTTGTCAGGCACAACATCCCTATTGGCCTCCATGCAAACCTTTCAGAAGGCAGGCCAGTATGTCAGGGACTAGAGCAGGCCTCAACACTAATAAACCAGCGTGGCTTCTTCCATGGGAAAATGGGCTTCCGTCAGGAGCTAGAGAGGGGTCAGCTCAGCATGAAACAGGTACACTGCTCCAAAGACTCCAGTGATTGTACTAATGATTTGATTCACCAATTTAATTCGCTAATTAGGCAGCATGGTGGCATAGTGGTTAGCACTCACAGTGAAAAGGTCCTGGGTTGATTCCAAGCTTTTCTCGGTGGGATTCGCATGTTGTGTCTATATATATGTCTGCATGGGTTTCCAGTCCCCCACCACCACCACCACAAAAACATCAGGCATCTACTGCAGAAACCCATTTCCTAAATAAAGGGGATTAATGAAGTAAATATTATTATTACTATTATCATATTTGCACCCAATTCATTATGATTCTGGCATTAATCTGTTTTTGTACAGTCATAAAACAGTTATAGCTCTTTTGCTGTTGTTCCCCACATTTGCTCAGACAGGAGAAAAGAGGAGAGGTATTAAAGAAAATTCTAAAAAAAAATGTTACAAAACATGCTAAAAATTTAAAATGTAGGATTGATTAAAAAAAATTATAGATCAATTTTCAACTGCACACAAAGAGGCTAACTAGAGCAGATTTAACTTTTAAAACTGTGCTTTTTTTTGCAGCAATACTTTGTTGAGGGGTAATGTAAGGGTGAGTGACACATTAGAGGATGTACAAGTTTGTGGGTGATCATTTTCCAATACACATGTAGACATTATGCATGTCCTATTATCTGGTATAAATATTTTTTAGGACATGTGGGCCAACTAAAAAGTTATTATTGTCTTTGCCACTATGATCAAAACAGCCAGGTAAAACACTGTTATCATTAAAAGCACAGTAAGAGAAAATGCTGTTAACATTAGATAAGTTATGGTTTTGCAGTCTATAATATATAACCTCACAAGACCAATATAAATTAAAGCTGCAAGCAGCATTGAACAGGCCCTCGCACCCCGGCGCCCGTTGGAGCGAAGTGCAACCCGCTCCAGACACGCTCAAGCGCTGCCGCTCAGTCCACAGTGTGCCCCTAGCACAATATGTGCATTCTTTCTCTCATGTAGGCAGACCAGCACACAACTGCACTCAGTGCTTTTAAGTGGAAAACAGGCAGTCAATCAAGTTCATTCATGTGCCAAATCAAAGTCCCCTCTATTCAACAATTACCTGAGATTGATTAAAAATGCAAACGTTTAAAAGAGAAAAACAATGTTTCTTTATGTATTTCCTAACATGGAGGACGCCAGCTTTCACCACTGTGACCTGTGACGTCACCGGGTTGCTTGGTAGCGCAGGAGTTACAGAGTTAGCAGTGATGGTCCATGACAGAAAGTGAAAGATGAAGCCACAATAACAAAAAGATGGCCACTACTGCGTTGATCCTGCTTGTACTAATGAGTTTTACAGGTAAAAATCCATAGACTGCATACAAAAGAAAAAAGCTACAGGCAAAAAGACAAAATGCAACACTCACACACTTCAATAAAGTTTCACTAAAGTGTCAACTTCTCTCACTAAACACACCTGTCAGTCCAAACAGCCGTCATAAACACCTGTTAGTAGAAAAACATCAAACTTGCCCTGTAAATTTCTGCACCATCTCTGCAGCAGAGGAGTTCTCTGTTTAGTTAAAGTTTCAGTTTATCTGATGGGAGTTCAGCTG
>JAPZDV010021040.1:0-22032 GCA_029814665.1 Acanthurus lineatus | reverse complement strand
CTGCAGGATACAAAGACTGTCAGTGTGTCGTGACGGTGAGACGTTCTCATGCATTTATCGGTATGAATCAGTGGAGGCTTTAAGGCAGCTTTAAAGTAGGTTTCTTTGAGAAAACTGGACTGAAGTTTTGTTTTGTTTTGTAACTCAGGTTTTAATATGATTTCTTGTCTGATCAGCTGTCAAACACAAAGATATTCAGTTTATCACAAATATTTGAGCTGAGTGAGATTTTTAAATTTTGTTTGTCAGTGAAAATGTGCTGTACCAGTTTCCATCACATAAAGTTGGTCTCATGTCAAGTGAAAGTAAAGAATATAAGAAAAGAGGAATTTGAAAAAAACAAACAAACAAGAATTTGTTTTGTTTTTTTCAGAGTTCTTCATGTGAATTATGTTACCTTTTTAATTATCAGTTTAGTTCTGAAGGTTTATGAGGTAAAATGCTCTTTTTGTTCTTTTGTTCAAATTAAAGTTACTAATGTAAACAGCTGAAATTAAAGTTCATCTATAAGTCATGTTAGCTCTTTCAAAGTGATCAAACTTTTTGCATTAACATCTTTGTCCCATTGTGTTAACAGGCCTGTAGAAAAAAAGTGACATAGTTCACCTTTAATTTTAATTATTTGAAAATATGTTTTGAGTTTTTATTTCATACTGTTTTTTTTTTTTAAATCATCACTGGAAGGTTTTAAATGAAATATTAAACTGCATTCAATGATTAGCTGCTCCGTTCATGGTGTCTCACACTTTGTCAAAGACCAGAAACCACTATTAGGCCTCATCCATGTCTCAAACAAAGACAGACCTGCATGGACAAGCAAAACCTGAAGAGTAATAGCGGCCTGTCTAAGTTTTGGTGGTCGGGTAAATTGCCCCTGGGGTGAGTTTGATTTTAAATTCAAACTCGTACCCAAGGGGCCTCTCTGACAAGCATTAAACATCAGCTTATATTATTATAAAACCACAATACACTATAGCTATACAAAATACAATACAATACACACAGCATATATGGCATCACAGATACACAGGTAATCCAAAATACAATTAGCCAATAATAGCTACAGCTCTGGTGTGTTTTTTCCTCAATAGCCAGCACTTCACCTTTGTTCTAAGATTTGATGTTTAGGACTTATTTCTGTTGGTAATACGCTACAAAGTTGACAGTCTTTCATGCAGAAAGCACACTGTCAAAATTTGGATCTAAAGCATTAATAGTTCAAGAGCTGGCTAAGACACAACTTTCATTACTTACAGTAAAAGCTGTTAGCCTTGTTACTGGAGCGGGGGACTAGCAGCTAACGTTAGCCGACAGATAGAAAGTGAATATGCTTGTAAGGTACAATACTGAAATGTCACAAAAGTAACTAGGACACACTGGTAATGGAGTGATTTGGACGGGAAAAACAGCTAACCCAGATAACTAACTATTTAACAATTAACAGTCAGCCTTGCACCTAACGCTAGTTTACGGGTTTGCCACATGTCGTTATCCGCTCCGCTTACCTCTGTCTTGCTTTCTCCTTCCTTCTTCCTTTTCCCGCTCTCTGACAGGTAGCTCCTCTTCATTTTTGCATGGTTGACTTTCACGTTACTTTGATTGACACACTTCAGTAAAGTTACTGGATGTAGCAGTGCGACAGGGACGACATGGGGCCCCTTTAAGGGAGGCATCAATCAAAGATGTCATTGCAAAATTACCACTGGTTGTTTACTGGTTTGTCAATGGGGTAGGTCACTGCAGTTGCTACATTTTAAGACATTACTGTGGAGTAAAGTTTGTCAGCCCCCTAGTGGCCTGGGGCCCACAACAGCTGCCTGCCTCGCCTGTTGACAAGCTCCACCTCTGCTCCCACGGTACAGTTTACTCCACCAGGATGATCTTCTTACCCCTCTGGAGACCACATGATTATGTCTGGTCTCAGAGTTGTGGACTGTACTGCCTCTGGGAAGTGGAGTTTCCTACCCAGGTCAACTTCCAATTCCTATCCCTGGGCTTCCTGCAGGAATGTTTCTGTTCACCTGATAGATGACCTCTGGCAGCTGTGTGACATCTCTGACATTACTCAAGTGTCACTTATACATCATAACATTGCTTTGCTGTAAACTAACATCCAGCAGCTGTAGTCTGTACTTACAGATGAGGAGGAGGAGGAGGAGGAGGAAGGGAGGGATGAATGACAGGCGGTTAGAGAGGAAAAGTGTGGATTTTCTCTGGACTGTTGCTCTCAGTGTTTAACTGTCTGCCACAACAACCACAGATTAAGAAAAAAAGCCACTAATGTGACGCTCTATTCATTTTAAGGACTACACTCGGGGAACTGGATGCTGTTATATTACAAGTGCTGCCAGACTTAAATATGAAATTACATATCCAGGGAAAATAAATGGCTCGAAGTCATTCATTATTCAGCAGCAGATCATTAAAATGAACAAACACAACACACGCCTGCCAAACCCGAGCAGCGTTTATTAGTATTTAGTGAACTGTGGTACAGCTAACATCAAAATTGTGTGTAAACATAAAAATCAGAGTGCAGTTAGGCTTGTTCACTCTAAATTCTGTGTTATTTCTGAAAAGATAAAAACTGTGTGTTAAACTGTTTTGTTGTCTTGTGCCAGAAATATTTGTTTTCTGAGTCGTGAAACCTGCAAATGAGTGCAAGTTTCCTCACACATTTTGTCGAGTCAGGTCTATTCAGAGAGATATTAACGGAGTGAGCAGTTTTCTTATTATAACCTTTGGATACTGACACTGATTTATGTACACACCAGGAACCTGCTTGTGTGTGTTTTCATTAACTCGCTCTGTATGCTTATATCATATTCAGTATGTACATCCAATATTTTTTATTACAACATTACAACTGATTTTTTATTCGTGGACATCATATTTGTCCCTGATTCAATTCAACCTCTTGATTAATAGCAAATCCCTGGAGTCATTTTCTGTATTTCTTCTTGTTTACTGCACTCGATATGCATCGTTGAAACACCACATTACAGTTAGGAGAAAACAGACATAACAGAACTGGAGAGACAAAAACTAAACTATAGAAGAAGAAATAAAACAAAATTTAAGATAATGCATAAACCTCATATTCTCTTTAATAAAGAACTCTATTTTTTTATATCAGACACAAAGGATGGACAGCTACAGATTTGACCAGAGTCTGTCCAACAGAAATGAGAGTGTGTGTGTCTGTGTGCGTGCGTGTGTGTGTGTGTGTGTGTCTTGATGGTCAAAAGGCTTCACACCACTTACACCCAGTGTTTAGTTCAGACTGTCTGCAGGACATTAAGTTATCAGTCAACATTTCAACCAAACTGATAAAATCAGGTTGTCTGTCAAGTCTGTGATTGTCTGAAAAGTGAGTGAAAGGCAGGTGGGTCACATGATAGACATCTTTCTTCACTGCTACTGTCCTGTCATTGTTGACATCGAGCACACACACACTCGCACACAGAAATATGCACACTGACATTGACTCAACATGTTTCCTTATTTGCAGACACATGAAGTTTACCAGTAAAACATGTGACTCTATTGTTTTCTTCACTTTTTCGAGCTCGTTCCTGCAGTCAAACATTAAAAAACAATCATTAAAGCTTCTCCTGAAGTTTTAATTCCTGTTTAAATGCTGTGTTTTCTTCGTCCTCCGTCACCGTTTCAGCCTCTAAACTCTCATCAGATACTCTTTTGTGATGGCCACAGATCAGTGATGAGATAATTGCCTCCCTGATGAAACCAGGGGATTGTGGGTAATCAGATAAGTCTTTTAATCAAAAGGCTTAAAGGCTGACCATCTAATTACATGCTGGGTTATGACTCTATTACTGTCTATTAGCTTATATTAGATTGTGTATTGAATAACAAGTTGGTGGTGTACAGTGAAGATGAATGCAGGAGTTTTTTGGTTTCCAACACTCGGTGGTTTCAGTAAACCAGAGATCAGCTCTGGGTTTTACAGCACAGCAGGTTTGTTGTGGTCGAGTGAGACGGCGGTTTGTGTTTTTCAGTCAGAGGTATCGGATCCAGTGAAGCTCTGCTGCAGTGAACCAAACAAGGACAATAACTTCAGTAAAAAAAAACCCAACTGAGCAGATTTATAAGATCAGAATGAACATCTGTGTTGTAAATTTTAGCATTAAAAGCATTTACTATGAGCAATCCTTATAAATCATCTCATAATGAATAATGTATTATTATGAATAAGCTACCCAGCAGTACAGAGAGTAATTAAAACCAAATCCAACTTAACCAGATGCAACATTAAAGTCATCACTTATTGATCCAGTAATATAATACATACGATTCTGAAATGGGCCATTCTGCATAACTTAGACTTGGACTTCCTTTATTGTCATTTCTCAAATTACACAGCAGTGCATTTGGGGAAGGAAATTTTGTTGCAGCTTGAAATGTAGCTACATGTTCAAGTAAACTTACTTAAAGTAGAGTAACTTGTACTTTTTGGTTGTTGTCAGGCACAGAGGAAGAAATGCTGCAAGTGACTTTTGGGTAATTCTTAAAAAAAGATGAACTTTTCAAGAGGCAATTGAGATTGAACCAGCAAAGGTCAGAGGAAAAACTGGTCTGCAAGACCCTCTCAACAGAGAGGGAGGGAGGGATCTCTGTGGAATAGAGCCTCAGAAGTGATGGCCAAGACTGAAGAGGAATCATATTTATGGTTTGAAGAAATCTTAACTAACTGAGGGGTTACACAAAATTTACATGATCAGAGCAACATGTATATATCATAGAAGATAAAGCATTGGCACAGTGTTACTTCTTGGTTGTGCATTTAAAACAAAAATCCCACTGAAATACTCTGTGAAAAGTGCACACTGTCAAAACTGGACGATATAAGAGCAACAAGATTAATGTTTTATCTATATCTGTATCTTTTGACTTTATCAAATTATCAAAAAGTACAAAGATCTGGATTTCTGGAAGTGAAAAATGGACTAATGACTAAAAGGACTTTGAGAAAAAATTGAGCATTTGCCTCATTCTTTGACTGATTAGCTCAGCAGGCACTCAAAGGGCCGTGAAGGAAATGATAGAAATCGCTGTGGACATCAGAAGGTTGACAGCCATAAAGTGATCTTTCCTGTCCGTTTGAAAGAGTGTGTACAACATCACATCTGCTTCAGTGTCATTTTAATCAGTCAGCCACAGTGTGAACCTCCCCTCTTTAACCCCTCTGCCCTCATTTAATCTCTAATGTGTCACTTTTCGGCGCTAATGAAGATGGGAAATAAATTAATGGAATATTATCTCTGCAGTATCTACACCATATTCAATCATTTAAAAAATGTCCTCTTCCATCTTGTCTGCAGTATCTTGTTCTTGACTGACTTGCTCTCGGTCTTGTGTGAGGACGATTTGGTGGCAGTTCTTCCTCTGATCTTCATCACAGTGTCTGAACACAACTCTGCTAACATCAAGGACCAATGAGCGGCTCTTCATTCTGCGGCTCATTTGGTTTGTAGCGGACTGTGAAGCTGCGGCGCTCTCACTGAGAGCAAAGGCCTGCTGCGAAACACTCTCACAAGAGATTAATTTAAGAAGCTGTTCACTTTCTGCAGACGGCGTTCAGCGTGGTTCAGCAAAATGCAAAGTGAAACAGAATATGTGGTGTAATGTCTGTGTGAGTAGGTGGATCCTTCTGGGAAACACTTCATTCAAAATGCATTGTGAGAAATTGCTGATTCTCTTAAAGTAAGTTTAATTTAAAATGCATAGAAACAGAAAAAAGCACAGGAAGTTGTCGAGGAATTTAAGCTGCAGTGACAGAATATCCTGAGCTGAACTGAAATGTACATCACCTTCATGTCCAGTTTGCTCTTTCTGTTTTTTAAGTGGAACCTGTTTTCACTTGGTTTGTGTCTTTCTAGTCACCCTGATATCATTAAAATAATATTTTCTCTCATTTTTTCTTGCATTTTATTTTTGTTTCCTCAAACTTTCCTATTCTCTTGTCTTTATTTATTTCCTTCTTCTATATGTGTGGCCATAATGTCCCTACCTGTTTCCATCACAGCTGCGTCTGAATGTTGTCCAAAAGAGAATGAAACATAAAACCGGATTAAACAGCTTTAAGCATGTCTACTTTGCATTGCTGTTCCCCAGCCACATGAATACACACAGGATCATTGTGTTTCTCATCTGTAATTTGTCTTGATCTCTTCTTGCTTTTTTACCCCTAATTATATTAATGCAGTGTGTTACTTTGTGCAGTCAGCAGAGTATCTTTATGACTAATATACTTAATTACAAAACACGGCTTTGGTGCGTAAGACAAACCTCCGCAGTCTCCGGAAAAGAAGCTATTTGGCTGAATCATTGTTTATTACGTTCTCACAAAGAGAAAATTGTTTTTAATCAACTTAAGGAGGATTATATTCTACGTACTGCAATTATAAGTCATGAAGTGACAGAAGCTTCTGCTAATGTTCTTTCTATGGTCTCTGTTAGAGAATCTAATTAGAGCTTAATCTCATCCTCTTGAAATGATTGTGCTCAGGACGAGCTCGGTGATTAAAGAGCTGGGGGCTCAGCGGGGTCTGGACGGGGTTTGGTTTGGTTTCCCAAATCTCATGATGTCACATCCCTTTCGGATAAAGAGCAAAAAGTTATTGGGTCATTTTGTTCAGCTGTTTTTTATTTTTAGGGAAAAAATCCAGAAATCCACACATGAGTTTCCGCTGATGGAGAGCTCGGAGGGCGCTGTGCTGTCAGGCTTCTGTGTTCAAATCATAACAGTGTTTAAGTTGTTTCTGCCGCCGCTCGACGTCCTGCTGATGAAGCATCTCGCCGCCCGCCAACAAACAGCATCCATCTGCTGCAGCTGTTTGCAACTCCGCTTCCCTGTGCTGTCACTTCCTTTAGATTACCGTCTGTGGCTAATGAGTTTCAGCAAAACAAAATATGTGAAGAAACATGATCCAGCATGAAAGCTATGCAGCTGTTGTGTAATGTTGCTATTATAAACAACTTAACAAATTACTTAAACTCAATCACATTTGACTTTAAAACACCATGTTTCATTTTTGAGGAGCAGTTGTACCTCTGGAGATCTGCAGCTCTGTCACTGAATAACAAGATGTCTTTGCTCCATTGATCTCAAGCTGAATGTTTCCACTGTCAGACATGGCTGTGCTCGGCTTTAGCTGCAGTAATCCCTGTATTTACAAAGTCATTCTCATGTTGAGAGCTTTGCTCTGTTCAAGGCTGCTGAGCTGTTGACCTCCGCCTGCATCGACTCTGCGGTGGCTTCAAATGCAAAGAAAACTTTTCTGTTCTGCGGTACAAAGTGTTTTACCAAGTACAATTATTTAACAGGACGTGTAAGTAGTGAAACATTCACAAAATGTTATTTAACAGTTTTAAAGATCCACTCCAGAGAAAATCAAAGTTTTAATCGTCTCAGTGTTCCCATGTGGTGTTTTTTACATTGAAACTAGCAGTCAAAGCCAAAACTGGAATTTTTTTACCTTAAAACCTTTGTGTGCCAATGACAGTGTCAGAAAGTGGCCTCGGAGTTGATAGGTTTCATAAGTCATAAACTTAGTCAACCGATCAGATCAAAGGAAGGAGTTTGCTTTAGGCACATAATATTAAAACACTACAGCAAAATGAAATGTGAAACCCCAGTTAGATCTACATCACATCTAACAGCTAAAGCAGCAGTGATGGAGAACTCATGAATATAAATAACTCAGCTCATTAATGAGACCAGAGGTGTGTTGTGACCTTTAAGCATTTCTAAGACATTGATTATTTTGTTTTTTGGTAAAAAAGTCTAAATATATCTGATTGTGATGAACAGAGAGGACAGCTTAGGGCTTAAATCAATGGCAGGAGTGGGTTTTTAAAAGACAATTACTCAGTTTAAAGGAGTGGCGTTGGGGAAAGACATTAAGTTTGCAGGACCTTCTTAAGAAGGCCGTTTCACAGCTGGACGTCCTGCATTGAAGTCCCTACTTTTAATCATACAACATGATCTCTGATGATATGAAGGGCCCTGCAGAGGAGCTGCAGGTGAAATCAGAGATGTAAAACCAGCTTTATATGTAATTTTTTTTTGCCACTAAGCCAATATTAAGCTCAGATGTGCAGAAATTTGTCCTTCTGTGCCTTTGAAAAAGGAGCTTTTAAAGGAACAACGCCATATTCAGTATCCTCCAGGTGCATTAACAAAGCACAATGTCAAGACACATAATCAGCTTCAGAAAACTGTAAAGTTACACAAATCTTCGTCCTCTCACCGTAAAAAGATAACACACAGTTCTGCTCTTCGCTCGTGTTAAGATTGTATTTTAAAAACAGGCTTTTATATTCACTTAAGATTCAAATATTTAAATTTAAACTCAAGCCTCCAGCTCAGAAGACAACTGAGAGATGAAGGGTAGAGCAGCTCTACATTTCAATGAGGACTCCTCATTTCAAAAGGTCAAATTCAGACTTGAATTCCAATTGATTTTTCCAACAGGGAAAACTTGGGAGAGGGATACAGTTTCCTCAAGTCCACAACAACATGAATAGACTCAAACTTTCCTCCTCAGAGAATCTGGTCAACAAATTTGTCTGCTATTGATTAACTTTTCATTTAATCCACGCCGGGTTTTCTCTCTTATAAAACAGGTGTTGAATAACAGGCTGGTTTGTTCGGGTAGAACATTTTCATTATTCAGTGATTTTACTGAAGCAAAGCAAACATGTTCTTGTTTTATTGGAATTAATCAGAGGAGCATCTGGAGACTCCTTGATGTCACAACTGTAAGATCCACCTGGAGCTTAAAATCTGCATCAAAACCACAGAATTTAGATTTAAAAGAGCCAACATGAACCAGAATCAAACTTTTCTCGTTTTAATCCAGCTTCCCTGTGAAGGGTTGCATTGAAAAACCTATCAGTGATATATGGCCAGCTGTTGCACCTCATTATAGAGGATCCTCTCCTGTCTTTTGTGCTTTCTGTGGAAATCCTGAGTCTCTTTCCAAGCTGCTTCCTGCCTGGTGAACTGTGTTCATTAAGCTGAATGAATGAACAAACCGTGGATGGGTTTGAAACATCCAGCAGCATTAAATTGTTTTCCTTCCTCTCGGTGTTTTTCTGGCTGAAACTCAACTCTATAAAAAACAAAACAAAACAAAACAGTAAAAAAAAAAAAATGCATCCATATTTAACAAGAAATGTAAAAACAATATTGACATTCACTGAGAGGGAAAACAGAGAAAGTAGACAACTTTTACTCTCCTTGTAACTTTTCTAATTTTGCACATTTTACTCATTTTCCAAGGCAAAATGAAAAACAGACAAAGGGCAGCAACAGAGAACTTCAATTTTTCATGTAGGTGTCGATGAATTAATCATATTTTGTACTTAAAACATGAATAATAACACACACCAGACAACCTTATTTCACCTCTAATCATAAATGGAACAAATGACAGCTTCATCAAATTATCTTCATGTATTTATCACCATATTAAACACTTGAGCCTGTTGTCTAAAAAGGATTCAGACTAATGTAATTTTTCACCTGTTATGAATCAGATATTCCTCTCATGTCACAACAAAGTTCTGATAAATCTTTGTCGAAACTTTTCTGCGAGTGTTTAAATTATTTTCTCCTCTTATATTTGCAATGACTGTCAGACTGTTTGCAGGTGATAATAAGCCCGATACAAAATGAACTCTACTTCCTGTCAGGTTGTTATGAACTGTCAGCGAATCACAGATCTTAATGGAAAATTAAAGTTAAGATCTTGGATAAGCTTAGCTCTGCCTTTGGATTTACATATTATCTACACAGTCACAAATACAAATTTTTACATTTGTGTCACATGGACTTTTTTTTGTCACTTTGGAAGATTTTATTTGAACTTCAAGATAAATGAGAACGATGGTGCAGAATTTGTGTCTGTTCCTTAATATTTTACCCAACTTGGCCTCTTGCAGGAAAGATTATGCGCTGATGACAACGATGAAAACTTATCTTGTGTTTCTTCATCAGCTTCAAAAACAGATGGAATATGGAAAAGTTGCATGTGTCATCATGCAGCTCTGTAAGACTGCAATGCAAAATGTTTGATAAAAGTTTTTCAGACATGTTCAGAACTTAAAAACCCATTTCTGAGTCCAGATTGTCTGCTCCATTTGTGCCGTTTTTAATTTCCATTTCCCTTCTGTCCTCCTCTGCCCTGTTTTCTTCTCTCTCTTCAGTAAACACCATAACATCTTAGTGATTGTTCAGAAAGCCCCTCAGTATAAGAGCAGAGTCAAATCTCTTTTTTTTTTCCATGAATCACCTTCAGTGTGTATGCGTGTGTGTGTATACATGTGTATGTGTGTGGGTAGAAGATGTGTCGAGGCTGAGCAGCAGCAGTGAACTGATGCTGGTTTGTAGGAAGCTGCATGTGTCCTTTAATCCCTCTCTGACCCAACCTGCTCCTCTTCCTTTCACTCAGTGACTGTAAGTACAGTGGGTTTTTTTTTTAAATCAGAGATGGATTTACAGCATCGTGTTCATCGTGGATGAGAGCGTGTCGGTTTGTGGGTGTTTCATTGTTCTGCTCTAACACACTTAATCCACCAACAGCACTGAGTGAGTGAGTGAGTCTCTGCACAGGAATGAAAAGAAAGCAAACAACTTCCCCCCCTTGAGCTTCACATGCTCAAGAATGTTCATTATTTATGACTTGATTTCATGATTTGCTTGTTCTCATCAGAGAAAGTTGTTTGCAGAGATCTTTTTCTTTATTTCCAGGAAATAGTGGATTTACAACAGATGTTCTGAGTCATGGGGAACAGGAGGAAGTGTGTCAGTGGTTCAGTATTCACAGCAGGTGTATTGTATATATTATAGTAATTCATCTGGTCTTAATCCTACATCAGACAATCTATGAAAAAGCAGCTTGGGTTGTGCGAACTGAACACTAATTAGTAATTTTGTGGTGAGTCACATTTTTGCTCGCAGTGTGAAGCTGCTGGCTGCTGGTTCGGACCCCTGTGGTTTTAATGTTGCTTCTACTATGTGTAAGTGTCTTCAGAAAGGCTTTACTTTACATAAATCTGGATGCATTATATGGTTTTTAAATGTCTTATGCACAACCTCACGTACTGCTGACGCCATGTTTCCCTCTTCCCAAACACATCCATTATTATCACTATAGCAGAAATATGTCTCATGTCAGATTTTACTGTTAAATCTCATCCCTCCAGCCACAGAGAAGGTTATTATTCTCAGCAATGAGACACATTACATTTATTTCTCGGATTTCTGCAGACGTGCAGCGGCAGATCTGAGAAATGTGATTTGACTCTTGCTTCAGGGCGTGACGTACACGGAAACCAATGAAAAACCTCAAGCAGCTGCTTTTTATCTGCACACATGTAGAGGGAGAAGAATGAGTTCGACAGGTGGTCACGTGTCGCAGAGCACCGAGCAAACGTTCTGCACCAGTTTACCATCCTTAAATCAAAAAAGCCCGAGCCGAACCCCAGTTGTCAATTGCAGTGATGCCAAATTTGAGGCACTGATTTCAGAAAATGAGCAAACCTCTAAAAAAAGAGAGGGGTAGAGACAAAAGGTCTGCTGAAGAAGATTAACTCCATTATTCTAAATTTCTCCTCAAAATTGAGCTGTTTTGGTTGAGGAGTTGGAGGAAGAGAAGGGTCGGCTCAGGTCTCTGTCACAGCTCACCAGGTTAAACATCCTGTCACCCTTTTTTATCTGAGAAAGTTTCTGTTTGCTATGGGGGAAAAAAGGGGGGCAGAGGGAAACGAGACAGTGTGTTGGAGCAGCTTGGTGTGAAGTTTTCCATGCAGATATTTCTCCTGGATGTTATAATTCTTGGTCATAGCTGGTTGGTTGGCTGGTGGCAGCTGAGGACATGGTGCTGTTTCTGTCAATGCACATTGATTCAGAAAAGCACCTTTTGTCAGCATTAAATGCCAAGGCCTCCTCATGACTTTTCTGTATAAGGCTTTGTCACAGTTACCACAAGGAAGACAGAGATGTTCTTACGAGTGAGATGTCAATGGAAATAATGATTTCTCCAAATAAATCAAAACTGAAATGCTCTGCTCACATTGAAGCTCATTGTTTTTCCCTTTTCTCTCTTGTGTGAAGATGAAAAGACGATAATAAACTCTGTTGTTGAGGAAAATATACTGAAAGCTTAAGGGGCTTTGTTCGTCACTTTGTAATAAAGATTTTTTTTTCAAAGTGGATTTCACTAACTGACACAACAGGTGCTTTTAGAGAGCTGCATTCATATCCAAGAATGACAGCTTAAATTATTATCTCTATATTTTAAAGAACAACAGATTAAAGACAAATCAATAAGAAATGTTGCGCAGTTAAAACCCAGAGCTAAAATATAAACTTGATTTTATATAATTGTCTGTCAGAAGCCAGCATACACAGTAACTTTCAAGTTACTTTTCACTAATTTCTTTTTCAACAAACCATCTTTGTATTTCTCTCATGATCTCTATAATTACATTAACGTCTCGTGCCAAGGGACTGATGTTCTGCAGAATTAATTTGACCTTTGAGAAAAGAGAATGGGAGCCAAAACGTCTGCAGCAAAAAAAAGGGCTGAACTCCAGCAGCAGCCCAGCATCTTTTTATTTCATCTGCACTACTGAGGCTCTTGATTCATCAGTATTAATATATTGGAGCACTGACCAATATTATGAAGAGGAACTTTTAGAAATGCATGACTGCACCACTGGGCTCAGTGATTTGACCGGTTTTATTACCATCATCATGGAAAGTGCATTTACCAACCATTAGTTTATAATGGCTATGATAATTTTTTGTTTAATTTTCCAGTTGAGTTGCTCCACACGCAGGTGGCACCTGACCATTTCCATAATGTCATGTTTTATTCAGACGTCCCGCTGAATTATCTCGAGCCCTGATTGATAGCTGAATAAATAACAACTCGCTCTTTGAACCGGGATGCTGGGAACATGGCTCTTCCTCTCTGTGAAATGATGGACAGCTCCCGGTGTTTTAACATCCCTCCAGCTGCATCTGGAGAAGAAGCTCAGAGGAAATGCTGCTGTGGCTGCAGACTGACAGAGCTGAAATCTGAAGCAGACCGACAGACTTTAACAGAGACAGTGAGGAGATTTTTAAGGGGAACTTAAGGGCTTTTTGTTCAAATTTCCCTCATTTTGTAGTAATGAAGCTTCTCTATAGGTTGTTGAATGCAGCCTTCATGCATGTTTTAAATTCAGTCTGAACACTGATGGAAATCACTAATTAGGATTAATAATTGAGTTTCCTCTGTCTTATCTTACATTCATTAATGTTCCTCGCATGCATTCCAGTTTTTCAAAGCTAATCTGATAACTGTTGTATCTTAATGTCTAATAAAAGCAGATGGTAATTAGCAGTTAAACACAAACTCAACTCTCTTGTGTTTTGGGCAAAGATCCAAAATCAAGGTCTCAGGTTTCTCGCTCATTAGAAGCTCTGTGGTCCACCTGTGATGTTCTACCACAGCTGATGGCCTTCAGGCTGGCTGGGAGGTTTTATGGGTTAGGGTCTGGGTTTCCCTCCTCAGTTGGTTGTGTGTCTCCAGAGAGTCAACACCTTCATTTGGCTTTCTCTGTCTTTTGTTTTGTGTGAAAATCTGTGTTAAGTGTGTGTTGGAGGTGTGATTTCTGCTTTTGGCCGTTTGTTTGGTTTCTTCTTTATCCAACAACTCCCACTTCTTTTTCTATTTTGGTTTTAGGTCCAGCTCTTTCATTTGTCCATTATCAGTGGGACTTTTCATTCCCACAGCTCTGTTCAAGAAACCAAATGACCCTCATGCATGCAGTTTTATGTTAGTTTCCCGAACCGTTACCCCTGTCCTTCAGATTCTGACTCTGGGGAAACGTAACACTCGCTAATGATAAAGTTTGTTTGCTATACACCATCACTGTGTGTGTAGACCCATGAATTACTCTTATTTACTCTTAAGGTCTTGCAGTAATTTAACAAAGAAGCAGGTCAAAGCAGCAGGATGAGCTGGAACTACTGGATTAGCTTTAAATGTGAACCAAACTCAGAGGGAGTTTAAATTCCCGATGCTGATTTAACAATCAGACAAAGCATTTGTTTTCTGATGCGAGTGAATCTCAATTATAGTAATTCTCAAAATAATCCCAACCATTTCTGCCTTCGGTATTGTTGGCTAATAGTTGCTATCCAGATGGTCTTTTCTCAGTGAAGTCACCATTGGCATCCCTCTCAGTCCCCCTTTCCTCCCCTTTTAAAACCTCCTCATGAATATTTATGTAGCAGGGAAACTCGTATTTTCCTGTTAACAAAAATGCATTCAGAATTTTAAACACCAGAGACAAGAGAGTTAAAGCAGCAGACAAAGGATGGATCTTTTGGATGTACATTTTAGTTGTTGGAGATGAAACGTTTGGTGCTTTGGAGTGGTGCAAACAATATTTTCTGAAATAATCAGCGTAACCGAGACAATAGATTCTGCAGATTGTGGGGAAAAAAAGGGAAAAGTCTGTGCAAATAAGGTGGAAAAGTGACAGAATCACAGGTGAGAGTTTTTCCTCTCTGGAGGAAAAGACAAAGGGAGATGGAAGAAGATGAAGGGAAAAGAACACTGAGGGAGATGAAATGGAAGTTGTGAGGAAAAAAAGGGATGTATGGCCTTCACACTGCTTTCTCTCACACACACGGACAAAGTTAGGCAAGAATATGCAGTTTGAAAAAAAATAATGTTGAAACAGCAAAAAATGGCTTTAAGTCCTGAAGTTTCCCCAAGTAAGACAGAGAAAACTTTGCCCTTTTTTTTTGAAATACAGCTCGTTATAGTGACTAAAATCTTGCCAATTTAAAACAAACACGTTCACGCCAGCTCTCAGTGAGTAGTCTTTGTTAAGTATGAATCATTATCTCAGACTGTGTGTGTGGGGAGGAAACTGTCACCCACTCTGGTTCTCGTTCTACGAGCCTCGGTCGCATAGTTCAGGAGAGAAAAGGCCACAAAGTCTCAGCTTATTTTTAAATGATGATTAGCAATTCAAACTGAAATTGAGCTCAGAGAGGTAAATCTTCAACAGACTAGTTTGATTTCTCAAAGATCTGCTTGTGTTTAAATGAAAGTTGCAGCAAGTGTTTGGCTAGCTGAAGCAAAAATTACACTTTGCGTTTGCAGATGCTGCAGATGTTTCTGCTGGGATCCATGTGACGTAAATTTCATCAACAAGGTGGAAGTGAAGGTTCTCAGCAGACATTAAGTCTCAAATTTGTTGTAAATATGCAAACTTATCCACAATGCAACCACAAGCCAATACTGCAGATTCCGATTTAGTACAAACTGAAGTACCACAAGTCCACGTTGTCCACTCGCCCATGAACACACATCTTGTTTAGGAGTGAATTTAAGACCGAAGCTCAACTGAAAACAAAACCATCTCTCTGTGAAATCCTTCACCTCACCTGCGTACAGTATCACAGCATCAGTGGCTTAAGAAAACCTTCAGCCAGAGACATTTTTTTCCAGTAATGCTCTCTTTTGTCTTTCCCTCCCCCTCTGAACAAGCAGGCCGCCCCCTCAGCTGGATCATATTGTGAAACCCCCATCCATGAGTGACCCTTCGCCCTGGTGTAGCGGGAGTGTATTTCTCAGTGGGAGGTTTACACAGTAAACACCACAGAGAGTGACAGAAAAAAAAGAAGAGAGAGAGAGAAAGGCAGGGAGAGTGAGAGATGTGTGTGTGTTTGGGCCGACGGGGGAAATGTGTCTTGTGAGATCCGGCCTTCGGGGGGGAAAATGATAAATGGGATCAACAGCAGTGTGTTGATGTTGTTCTGCCTCAGTGACACAGCGAGTCAACAGCTGCTTGTCTTGCTAAAAGCCTCTTATCGGGCCGAATGCAACCACCCCCCCACCCCACCCAACATATTCACACGTGTGTGTGTGTGTGCACGCAAAGAGTTACACACACACACCAACCCCACAATCCCAGAAAGCTCCTCTCTCCGTCCCCAAGGGTGAGTCCCGACTCCCTGCAGAGGAAATTCATTGTGCTTCGTGACCAGAGATAAGTGTTTGAATGAAGCTTTCGAGCTTCAGCCTCGACAATGGAGGCTTTTATGACCCGCTGGGATGCAGGAAATATTTTTATGAAACACCTCAGCATCAGATCAACCCCCCAGTTCCTCATCTGTTCATAATTGAATTTAGCTTCTCTGTTTACTCTTCAGGACAACTTCAGCTGTAAAAATTATCATCTTCAGTCATTTGTCTAAAGTTTTCTGCTGCCAACTCCCTTCACGAAAAAATCTCCACGTGGCATCTGTGATCGATGAGCTGCACAGAAGCCAAGTGGCAGAATCAATCCTGATATTTTCCAAAAAAACACCCTTATAAGAGCCTGAGGTTTCCTCTCTAATCTATATTCAGTCGATTCAGGCACCAGTCAAGTGCCATTACTATTTAATATTTACAATAAAATATGGATTTAAAGTTCACAAGGTCGCTCTGCTGTAGATCTTACCTGTCAGTTCAAGTTGGAGACGGTCCATTTAATGATTAAAAAAAGGGTTTTGCCTCATTTTCACTGTTAAACTGATAATTAACTCACTGACTTGAGACTGAGATCATGTTTAGGACTTTTTGCATGTTTGTATTTCAAAGTTTTAGTGTCAATAACCATGACAACTGTACAATTATTCATTTTAAAACTTTACACTTGCAAAGGAGTGCATAGATTCATTATGCTAACTTCAATATTGACTCGACTGTCAGAACTGGATCATGAAACAAAGCCAAAAACCCAGCTTCTCTGCTCTGGTTCTGCTGGAGAGATTTTAAGTTCAGTGCTCCATAAGTCATGCTCAAACATCTAAGAGGCACCAATAAGTCCAGATCTATTTTCTCTAATGTTTTATATCTCAAAGCTCTGGCTCTGCATCACACATTTAGCATTCTCTATATCAATTTTATATCAGAGTGAATGGACGCAGGGGGACTGTTAGAAAGCTCCCATAAGGGCTGTTTATATCTCACACTGCTGATGGAGCTCTTACTATATTAGAGCAGGCAATATCCCATCTCTTCTGCAGAGGAGTAGCAGTAGCAGTAGTAGTAGCAGTGGTTTGATGTGTGAGGAGTGTGTGTGTGTGTGTGTGTGTGTGTGTGTGTGTGTGTGTGTGATGAGTACAGATTAGTAGAGTCCTGAGACCCGGACAGCTGTTTATTTGATAAATTAACCGACATTTAAATCTAATATCGGTTTAAATGTGAAAGAACATGTTATCTTCCTCGCTAAAGACAGAGGAGATAACATGTTTTTTTCTTCTTCTCTCCTTCGGGCAAATTTCATTTTCGAAGCACTTCAAACGTGTTCATGTTTGCACGATGTCCTTTTGCATATTCTGGACTGGAGGCAAAACTAGGGTAATTTTCAGATATGGAAATCTTGGATTTCTAAAGCAGAAACGTTAACGCACCAACCTGTGGCTCTGAATCATCAGGAGGCTCCTGGAGAAGAAAATTGGAGGAGAAAAAAAAGCTGAGAATTTAAAATGTGTCGTAAAATACCACGACGACAGTTTGTATATTGACATATTTATTGATTTACTGTAAGAACAGACAGAAAAGTACATTTCCAGCCAAGATATGAATCAACATAAGCTTTCTGACGCTGTGACTCACAAACAGACTCACCTCTGTTTGGCTAACTGATCGATTAGAATGGATGTCGAATGATTAGCTTCCTTGAAATCAGTTTGACGAGTGTCTGTGTAGGAAAACTTAACTAAAACTTCTCTGCACTTCAGCTAATAGTCCTTAAATGACACTGCTGAAGCCTCAGTATATTTAACATGTAGTTTATCTGAAGAGTTTTAACTTGAATCACAACAAACGGCCGTTTTAAAGGTGTTATGTTGCGTTATCAATACAACAACAACAGAAACGTGCAACCAGTTTAACTGTTGACATTAGTGTTGTGAGTGAAGTAAGTATGACATGATTAATATAAGATTTTATTGTCATTTGTATCTATTTATATCGTGTTCGGTTGGTTGATTTTGACATTTAAAAGCTGACAGTTTTATGATTAAGCACGGCAGATGGTTTATTGTGTTTCTTCACACCAACAAGTTTGAGAAAAAGGGGAAAAAAAACAAATAAATTTTTTTTTTATACTTTATTTTTAAGTCCCTAAATTAGTCATGATTTACAGCAGGTGGCTGCAATTAACTTCAGCAGCTGACAAGATATTAAACGAACAATATTCAGATCATGAGGACATAAACGATAAGCAAGTGCGTTACAGTCCAACAGAGTAACTGATCGATGATGTGACTAAAAGCGTTTTCTCATCTGTTTAATAAGCTGCAGTTTTTTTTTTGCCTTGAACCATTTATCAGCCCTGCAGTTCAGGCTCTTTTTTATTTTCTTCCACTTTCCATCAGATAAAAGGAGAAAAAAAAGAGGGGATGGAAGCCACTCGTCCCCTCTTTTCTCATTATCTTGGATATGAATCTCATGCAGTAATTATCCTGTCTTATGCACTTCCTGCCATATAATAATTTTAAAGCTCCACGTAATTTACTTCCACTGAAAAATATCACCTTATAGGAACTTTTCTCCGTCTCTCTCTCTCTCTCTCTTTCATCTTCTGAAATGACAATTAAAATGAAAACATATTGCCAAACTTCCTCTTTATAAACCTAACTCTCTCTCTCCTACACACACACAAGCACACACACGCTCACACACACGCAATCACACACTTGCAACTCCTGAAATTTTGTAGAAACTTTCTTTATGAAACTATGATGCTGCCTGATGCAGAGATTAAAATGCAAAGTTGAAAGAAATGAAAGGCGGAATCCAGTTTTTTTAAGTGAAATAGGTGGAAAAAATCATGCAATTAGAGTGTGTGTGTGTGTGTGTTTGCTGGCTCTGTCCTTCACTTAGTAAAAAAAATATGTACAGTAAATGCATTTTTCCACTCAGCTGTGATTATTTTTCCTACGAAATGAAACACATTAGCATATTCTCTACACTCTCAATGTGCTGATGCAAATCAGTCGAAAACACTCACGCGGTGATTTTCAGCTTTCAAATATTCATGGCTGCAATTTCTAAAACATCCCAATATGTCTGTGATTGGACCGTCATTTATTTTTAAGTAAATGAGTTTCAGCACACTTCAGTCCCGGCAGTGTTCCAGTCATTTGTTCCCGCGCTGAGGGCTGAACTGGGCTGCGTCGCCGTCGCCGTCGCCGTCGCCGTCGCCGTGCAGAGCGAGGTGAAGAGGCCTCCTGATGAGTGTTTGTCTCCTGGCTGCTGGTTGAAAATCATCGTGAAGGGTCTTTGCAATCCATTCACTTCATAATAAGCTCTCTCACATTCACTGAAACCTCTGAAGGGAACTTTATTTTTATTTTTTATTTTTTTTTTGGAGGACACACACATTTCAGCGGAACATGCTTCAATTGATGAATGATCCTTCAAGATGAAATAATTAAAAAAAAGAAAAAACACGGACATATTTTTTAACTTCTCTTTAATTTAGGTGTCAAAAACCTTTAAAAACTGATCGTACATCAAGGTTCACATTTCCATAACGTCTGAACTCTCACATTTACAGATATTAACTCCCACCTGTACATCTTTTAAAGAGGCTGCAGCGGTGCAGAAGGTTGAATCAGAGATGATTTTTCTTTGGTGCTTTTTTAATTGTACTACATTTCTTTTTAGCCTTTACAGTTTGTATTAGTATAAAAAGTTGCAAGGCTGATAAGTAGGATAACCATGAGTATCTACTTAAACCTTGACCTGAGATTAACGGAGCACAAAGTGTGTTTTTTAATCCATTATCTACATTGTTGAATACAAATCTAGTATAAAGAGGAATTTTTTTTAAAAAAAGAGTTATTTCAAAGACTTTTGGAGTATCTGAGTTTTGCATTTATATAAAGTAAGAGAGAGAATTTCTGAGGCTGTTATCACAGCTGGGATGGGAAGAAGGTTGATCACTCTGTGGATGCCAACACCAGAAACCTCCATTGGATATTAGCATGGCTCACTGACCCATCGGGATGTTTTTATGTAGTGAGGAAACGAGGAAAAGGTGCTTTTCAGTCTGACTGCAATATAATAAGTGATCATTTCAGGCCTGTAAAAGTGTCTGCAGCCTGCATTGATTGACTGACTGAAGTCCTTGTGCTCAAAAGTTGATCACCACTTTCACTTTATCGAAGCTGTTTTAGATGTTTTTTTCTGATTACCCGCTCTGCTGAAGAAATAAGTGGTAGCACATCTGTAGTTCTTCCACAGACGTTGATCCGAAGCAACCGCTGCTGTGTTAATGCTTTAAAAAGCCACCGCAGACTCAGCGGGGTAGAACGAGCAGAGAGCTGCTGAGGTGGAAGCGAAGAGAAACAGGGAAACGGAGGAAGGAGGAACAGGTGGAACGAGGTCATTTCAACAGATCATCCCGGATTGAATGGAGTCTGTTTGATGTGTGTAGTGATCGGTGAGTCGACTGCCGACGTGTGACCTCCCCGTCCTCTCTGAACTAACACTCTTTTCAGTCAGAAGCACCAGCAAAGAAAAAAAATACTCTTAAAAGAAACTGCTTCTTGTGTGAGGCTGTTACACACTTCAGTATATATGAACTTATAGAACCTTGTAGGTCATTTATAAATTTTTGAAGTTACTCTTGAGAGATACATTAACTCATGAGAGAATTAAAACACTGATTCAAACATTTTAAGTAGAATTTTTATAAAAGACAGAAGCATTTTAACTTAATAGTGAACTTCAAAAACAACATTTTGTAAATCTTAACTGCAAGACGTTAACAATTGTTGGATCAACACCAAACGCAACTTTTTAAAAAGTCTTTGCATAATTTTTGCCTTCAGCTCAACAGAAATTAACACAGTCTCTTATTTGTTTTGTACAAAAATAAGCAGTAAATGAGCTTAAACGAGGTGTTTGTTTCTGTGGATGCTGATCTTTCTGCGATGAAAAGGAAAAATGTTCGCCGTTCGTGCTGAACCGCCGGTGGGTGTTTGTAGTTCCTTCTCCTTTGCTCTGTCTTTTGCCTTTCACAGTATTCATGACAAGTTTCAAACTGTCTTTTTTATTTTTTCCCTCCTCCATGAAGTCGCTCATGGGTTGTGACACTCTCACCTCTCCATCTTCGCCCTCCTCCCACGTCCTCCCTTTTCTTTTTCCCTTCAGCTCAAAGTCATCGAGTCTCTCAAGTTTTGTATTCACATTTTCTCTCTCTGAGAGCCGAGCTGGTGCAGGGGTGTGTACTTTTATCTCGTTCTGCATAATGTTTGCACCAAGGAGCTTGACTTTCATTTGTCCAACTTCACACACTCTTATGCTTCTCTTTACTCGCTCGACTAAATAATGGTTGGACATGCAACACTTGTGCAACTCTGCACTCATCACGGAGTCTCTACAAGGTCTGTGTGACCTCGGTGAAGCAGAGACGGTGAAGCCGACAGCGTGAGAGCAGATTTCCCTCAAACCGCGTTGATTTATTCACAGGACATGAGCAGCATCACAGTAACAAAACACAAACAGAAATATTAATATTTCAACACAGGCACACGGCTATTAAACCATTTTTTGTTCCAGGTAGAACAGACAGAGACACGTAATTTCACTCCATCCTCTGTCTCTCTCTGTTGCACACAATTCATTTCTGCTCTGGTAAAAAAAGAGAAAAATCTAAAAAAAAATCAATTCAAAATAAATGACTTTCATTCTCCAAGCTGTAAAAAAGGCAGCAGGTCTCTTTAGTTGCCAAACTTCTCCATCAAAATACTTCAGCACAGTGTAGGGTATATTATTTATTCATGAATGAATCATTTTTTGACACTTTACACAAAAAACATCAATCTTTACATTCACATTTCAAGTTGACAAACAGCATTTTTTAAATAAATTACCCGCTGAAACTGATACTCATGAAGTGTTTTTCTTTTAAGATATCCACATAAAAGAGACTGAG
>JAPZDV010021039.1:0-22049 GCA_029814665.1 Acanthurus lineatus | reverse complement strand
CAAACTCTTTCAAAATAAAAGCACCAAACTCTTTCAAAATAAAAGCTCTTGATTTTTGAAAATTGACCCAAAATACCGTAAAATATTGATAAAAATGGAAAAAAATGGATTAATTGTCTACACTTTAATGCAACGGATACCTACCCCGACGGGCCAGAGTGCGAGGGCTCTACCAACGCTGCTTGCAGCTTTAATTTATATATGTCTTTTAAATATGGCTAGACTTTTATACCTAGATATAAGAATCCTGCCGGAGACCATCGAAAAGGATTTGAGATTCTTGGATCTAATGTTTGTGAGGAACCAAGAGGCATAGCTTCGCTTTTATAAAAATTTATTTTATAGAGCTATAGTTATTAATGAGCTCTGTCGATTTAGGAACAGAATGTGCAGGGGAGCTTAAAACAATTAAAACACCATCAGCGTACAGCAAAATTTTATGCTGACAATTATTTAAAAAGATTCCTCTAATACTGGTATCCTGTCTAACGGTGGCAGCTAAGGGCTCCATAGCTTGTGCAAATAATAGTGGGCTCAAGGGGCAGCCCTGCCTAATCCCCTGTTCAATGTTAAAATTACTAGATCTGAGTCCATTTGTGATTACAGCTGAAAAGGGTGATGTATAACAAGATCTGAATCCATTTAATAAATACCTCCCCAAGGCCAAATTGTTGGAGTGTAAAGAAAAGATAAGGCCATTCCAACCTGTCAAAAGCTTTCTCCCCGTCGAGAGAGATGACCAAAGCTTCAGTGCTGTACAGGGAGGAATGCTGAATAATGTTAAGCAAGCGTCTCACATTATGAGAAGAATACCTTCCACGTGTAAAACCAGTCTGGTCATTAGCAATGACAGTGGGGAGAACATTTTCCAAATGTGAGGTCAAGATCTTTGCAAGGAGCTTCAAGTATAGATTTAAAACCGATATAGGTCAATATGGAGAGCATTCTTAAGACGGTTTCCCCTTTTTTAGTACCAGGGAGATATCAGCCTCCATTAAAGACGGGGGAACAGCCCCAGCTACAAATGAGGACTACAACATTTCTAATACAGGGTTGTCTAGAATCGTGTTAAACTTTTTGTAAAACTCTGTATTAAATCTGTCAGGGCCTGGGGCTCTGTTGTTGGGGAGTAGCTGGATACAATTCTTAATTTCATTCAGAGTTACTGGTTTGCACAAATCATCTCTCTGCCCATCTGTAATTTTTGGTAGATCGACCATTGTGACAAAGTCAATCATATCTTGCTTTAAGAGTGGGTTGAACTTAGAAGTATACAACTGCTTATACAATATTTTAAAAGTGTCATTAGTTATTCTGTTATCATAGTTATGTACGCCAGATGAGTCCCTGATATGTGAGATATTCTGGGCTGGAGTCCTGTTTCAAAGCAGATATCGATTTGGTTTGTTTGCAAATTCATACATCCTTTGCCTCATGAAAAACATAGATTTTTCAGCTTTCATTGTTAGTACGCTCTCTAAAGCTGTCTTAACCACTCGTGTATCATTTCTATGATACGTTTCCTGTCAGATACGTTGTATTTGGTCTGAAGTTGGTGCAGTTTCAGCTCCAGCGCAGTTTTCTTTGCTCTTTTATACTGTTCTTTTTAAGCCTAGTGGTGAACGATATGATCAGACCGCGAACGTAGGCTTTCATGGTATCCCAAACCAGGGGAAACGTCAGGAGTCTTATTCACTTTGAAAAAACAGTCCAATTGTGTTTTTAGAAATTCCTCAAAACTTGGGTCATCAATGCATCTCCAAGGTCGCCTTTGACACACTGGATTTAAGTTATTTAAATATATATATATGTGACCGGAGAGCTTTCTCCTGGCCACTGATGGCGCTGTGCCAGATTCTGGGTGCACTGATTAATGGGCGGCACCGTGCGAGCCTTCATAGGCAGGTGCGCAACCACACCTCTCTCTCTCTGTTTGCCTGATCTCCGGCGGTGGTGGCTGCAGCCTGGCGTGGCGGGTTTTTTTTTCCCCTCCTTGTGATTCGGTTGTATTAATTCGCTTTTTCTTGGTTACAGGTGCTGTGGGCCTTGGCAGTAGTTCACTTTCCTGGTGGTGGATTTTTCTTCGCACTCCTGATTTGTTTGGTTTGCTGTGTCACGGGTGATTTTTTTTTGTGTGTGTGTTGTGGACCTTATGCCTTGTTTGGACCCCTGCTGCCAAGGTAAGCCCCAGCCCTGTCTGTATCTTTTTATTTGGGTTTTTGCTCAGGTTAAGTTTTGTTTTGGTGGAGCCCTGGTGGTTGATTTAGTTATTAGTATCTGTTTTTTGTGCAGTTTGTTCAATAAAGTTTTTTTTATTTACACGTTCTCTGCCCAAGTGGAATTTATTAAGAACCTGGTTCCCTGCAAAAGAAAAGTAAAGTAACAATATCTTAAACTAATTTTCTGGGGGCGAGACCCCCCTGGGTGACGTTGTCGCAGCAACTCACTGCACCACTCCGCCACACCTTCATTACCAACAATTACAATTTGTAATTAAATCCAAAATTACCCATATACAAAGTGGGAAAATGACTTGACACTCTCTCTCCCAACCCTGAGTTCCGAATATGAATCTGTAATTTTTTCTCTATGACCACTTACATAAACTTGCAACTTACACAATACAAAACTATCAACAGAATCCACATCATGTAAGAAACAAATGTTTAAAATGGGATTTGCTAACACAGAAACCTGTTGATGATGCACTATGAGTAATACAGATGATAACTTACATGCCACTTGGGCCTGTCTACCAGTGCATTCACTTTGTATTTCAGTGTCTGAGAAAGTCTCCACTGTCTTGGGCTGCAGAATCCCTTTATCTCCATCACTCTTTCTGCTAGGGGACCTCACACAAGTAGCCCTCCCAACTATATACAAAAACCCATTACTCATTCCTCTATCACCAAGAAAGTTGTCTTTCAAACCTGGAAATAAAAAAAATCACGTCACATCTCCCACCAGATCAATTTACTTAGAGAACACATTTCAATATTAAAAATAACAGCCCACAGAAAAAGCAATATATCAGTCTTGAATAAAACCTGGAACACATTCCTAGTTTTACTACATCCAGAGCAGAATTCACATCCATAACCACAATCATAGCCATAGCCAAACAGGACTCATATATATGACAATAACTTTCTGCCCTGAGCAATATGGGGTTCAGAATCTTTCCCAAGGATACTTCAACATGAAGACTGGAGGAGCCAGGGATCAAATCACCATCTTTTCAATTAGTAGTCGACCTCTACCTCCTGAACTACAGCCCATTATTTATGTGTCATCCCTGTGAAGGTAAAATCTAGTCAAAGATGAGCTGGAGGAAATGAGGAGATCAGGAGATAGTAGATGTCTTGTGCAGAGGCATTTATTGCAGAACTCGGTGTTGAGTAGATCAGTACTAGCAACATCCACAAGCAATCATGAGTATTGCCACCACCAATCCTGTGTGTAAGATGTTTTTAAGTCTTTGTGTCCTCACATGTCACCAGTTCTAAATTACATATCAAAATAAAGTCAAGCTGTACACTTTCAGGATCTTACTGGGTATCAGAACATGAACATTCATACCCTTGGCCTTGGTTGCAATGCAAGGGCAGTTGGGGAGAGTCTGCACAAATAACTGTAAGACACAACATTGATTATAACAAAGGGACTGTGTGACACAGCCATCAACTTTGTTATACTTAAATGCAAAGAAGTATAGTGGCAAACGAAGAGGTGAAAAGGCCTAGGGGTTAGAGAAATTACTTTACAATCCTGCATCTATAACCAAGCAATACATTTAAATAGACACTGTCTTACAGCTGACTCTTTTCAAATACTCTGTCAATTTTTTCTTTTTTTTATGTAGCACCTGCTTTTCCTGGCTTCAGAATATATCTCTAATGTGAAAAAAATGTAATAAAAATACAATATACAAGATACAGAAAAGACAGATTGGAATTTTACAGACTAATTGGTCATGTGACAATTAATATCTCTTTAGAGTCTGCATGAATGGGACCTAAGGTGATGTTGATTTGTTTAAAATATATTCATCTTTAGATTACGTAGGGCAGGTTGCAAGGTTGTTGTTAAGCTTAGGAAGTTATTAACTGAATCTGTTTCGTTTTCTGGAGCACAAGTTTCTTGTGTTTACTTTGAATGTCTTAAAGCAGACTAATAAAAGTTAAATGTTGTGGGAAACACTGGCTGATTCCACAGATTGAAACAGGTTGACATTTATTATAAGTTTGATATATGGCTTGAACAATGTGTGATTCTAATACTGCGTGATTTAACTTGAGTGAAATTAATGAATAGTGTTATTTTGATCATTTAATTTTTGTCTTGTATGTTAATCAAGAGGTTTATACAATGAAAAACTGTGTGATATATAGTGTGTAGTTTAATCCTTAGGTTTTTAAAAAGATGCTGGTGTATGAGCTACATTAGATTATGATCAGGCTGTGTGCCAAGGAGTGCAGCTACAAGCCTTTGGGAGTTAGGGACTTACCAAAGAATGACCCCATTAGAACATGTCTCAAGATAATAATACGGAGGAGCAATTTCAGACTTGAAATCTCAGCAGTCCAGCTGTCTTGCAAGGAAAGGCTCAACCCCAAAGGGACTGAAACCCTTCAAAAATTCACCTGGTTTATTAGGGCCCGAGCACCTTCAGTGCGAAGGCCCTATTGTAACTGTACTTATTATTATTTTTCTGCCACATTAGCTTAAATTCCTGTGAATTGAATTGAGCCAGAAAAATGAAACTTGGCACAATAACTAGAAAGTGTGTGCATCAGGTTCTGAATATATATGAGCCTAATCAGCCACATGATGGCACTATAAGTAAAAAAATTAGAAATCTGAAACATTCAATGGACATCCAACATCTGATTAACTTGTTACTTGAACCAATATGGGACTTCAAATTTTGGTTAATACCTACCCCCAGAGCACTCATACCAAATTTGGTGAAATTCTATGTGATGGATTTTAAGGAACACATTTATTGCATTTTTAGTGTCCCCTATTGGTTATATTTTAATTGCTTTGGTAGACCTTTTTTCAAAACATGATTCGGACCTATTTGTCAAGTTTCATGATGGTTGGATTAATAGTCAATGAGTTATGGCCAATTTCGTGCTAAGTCTCACCTTTGCAGAAAATTGAAAATTACATGCTTAAACTTCTGCTGCTAACCCTGCCTTCAGTGGGATGTAAACCAACTTTGGTGTGTAATATAAAAAGTTAGAACACTGGTTACAGTATGAACAGTATTAATGTAACTGTTGGGGAAAACATACTAAACAGATCGAGGCATGACAATGGGATTTGTGCTCTATAGATCAAACACTGAACACTATAGGCAACATAAATGTCTCAAAAATTATCCAGGAATAACTCATAGACTCTGGCATTTAAAGTGACTTTGAGGAACTTTCATTTTTTGTTGATTCACCAGGCCCTTTGGACAAAAGTGGAAATGACACAAATGCCTAATGTACTATATTTCAAATGATTTATGTTCATGATCATCTTTGCATGCCTTCCAGTAAGGCAAAAGAAACCACTTAGTTTATTTTAAATATTTATGAGTATTCACAATTTTTCTGGCCAAGTCTTAATTAATTTGTCTTGTTATTAATTTCTGCCGCATTCACTTAAATTCCCATGAACTTAAATTAAACATAAAACTTGGCACAATAACTGGAAAATGTGTGCATCAGATTCTGAGGAAATATGAGCCCAATCGGTCACACGGTGGCACTGTAATAAAAGCAACAATATGTAACTTTTCCATCTTAAAATAATGGTTTCAAAATCATTTTTAATGTTAGGGCAGGTGGACTAGGATAACTGGGCTCACTGCCTCAGCCACTGGGCCCTCCTGTGGCTTGTTGCTATGCTCTATAAATTTGAACTGCTGGCCATGGTTTCAAAACTTAACAGTTTCAAAACTGAAAATTAAAGAAGCATGTTACTACGTCTCACAAAAAAGTAATTTTGGTGAATTTGGTCATATTTCATCTAGAAAATGCCCACTGGTTTTCCATCTGACGTCCTACGACTGCTCTGCCTTAGTTTTGTGATTCATGGAGGCTCCTGAAAGCATCGAGCTGTGTACTGTAGTTACAGCTACTTTATGCATCTATGTTGCTGTTTTATCAGATTTGTGTCTAGTTGTTGGCAATAGCTACGCTAAAGAAAAGGCTATGGACAGACACAAAACTGGACTTATTGCTGTTGAACAGTAAGTAGCTGCTTGCTTAGTTACGTGTCATGTGTTGTGGCGCTTGCTAGATGTTTGGCTGTCAGAAACAATATCTGCTCGCTTGTTTTTGAAGCCAAATCTGCCTGTTTTGACAAAGGTTTAGCTGGAAATATTTTATAACCAAGTGTCCCTGTAGTTCAGGTTGTATGAGCTTGTTGTGATGAGTTGCGTTTCCACTGAAATACTATTGCTGTTCTGAGTTAAGTGCAGGGCTTGTTCAAGCTTTGACATAAAATTACGTGTAATGTTGTGGGGGCACTAAGTCATACAGAAACGAATTTCTACAAAATGCTGTTTTGAGGAATAAAAATTCAAAATTTGAAAGGCCACACCCATCACATGTCCAACTGATTTGAAACTTTATATACCTTGTGCAGTGTGGTGTCTTGCACTGTGGCCTTAACCTTATTTAGTTTGGAATGTTTGGACAGAGGTTTTGACCCAAGGGTTAGATGAATTGATAACACTTGGGTCACTTCTTGACCTGGGACCCTTTGAAGACATGGTTCATGTATTGGTCAGTGGTTAATGATTTCCATCAGTACATGGAGTTGCATTCTTTGTGTAAGATGAAAGATTTGCAAATCTTATGTAAGTGAGGGCTTTGAAATGTACGGGAGGAGATTCATTCTGGCTCAGAATCTTCTCTCAGGCAACCCGGGGTGCCTGATCAACACTGGACTTCTTTGTAATAAACTTGTTTTTATGCAATCAAGCTGGTGTCAGCAGAGATTCCTTTATCATACATACAGCATCACTAATTAAGAAACAACAGCAGCTCAATGTGCTCTACAAAAAAAGCGTCTAGGACCATAAAAGTCCACCATATTGGATTTTGTTCTTATTTTCATGAAGTGAAAAACAGTAAAGTGACATTTACTTTTTGTATTTTGACTCTATCTACAACAAATTTGGGATACTGCCTCGGGGGATGAAGATATAAATTCACACACAAATGATCAAGATCAGTTAAAGCAGTGGTTCCCAAACTGGGGGCGGGCCTCTCTGATGGGGCACAGAGCCACTGCAGGGAGGGCGTGGATGACCAGGAGAGAAATATAGAGTGAAACAAGGTTAAATGAATATGATTGATGATGCTATCAACCTAACCTTTATGATAAAATTTAGCTTTTTTATTAGTTGCTTTGCCAAAATTGTTAATGATTGATAATATTTGTGGGGTGGGGGGCCATTAACTTTTTTTGGCTTCTGAAGGGGTCATACCAGAAAAAGTTTGGGAACCAGTGAGTTAAAGAACATGGCATTTATTGACTAATGAATATTTGTAAATACATTGCTTAGCAGGAAATTGGCCATTACTTATTGACTTTTACAATCATCATGAAACTTGACTGATAGATTTGGAAAGTATTACAGAAAGGTGTGCCAAAGCACATCCAATAGAATGATACCAGTATGTGTGCTCTGGGGGCAGGATCCCCCAGGATTAACCAGAATCTGACATGCCATATTAATTAGTGTGAGTGGGTGTGGCCTTAAAAAATTTGCTTATCACTCATGATGCCGTTGAGCAATCTTGCTAAAACTTAGTGCAGACATCCCTCTTTATGCCTTGAATATACAAACCAAATTTCATTGACATCCCATGAATGGAAGGCCAATGGCATAACTTTAAATATTTAATTATCGCAACAGCGCGGGCTTTGCGTTAGTGGTTTTGTTTCTCCCTTAAACAGACGTCAATTACTTATGTGACTTGGCTTACTTCTGTAAAGCCCAGAGCTCTCAAGTAGTCGCTCCCAATTTGGGTTTTGGCTGACTGCTTCAGTTGAATGGTGTGTAACATCCAAAAATGTAATAACATCTCACAAACATAATAAACCACAAACGTTGCACAAATCTGCAGCTTCAAATGTAATAATCCCAAACAATAAACAGTTTAAAATTTGTAATTTTATTAATTAAACATTTTATCATTAAGCATTTTAAACAATAAAATGTTTAATCTCATAAACATAAAAAATTTCCCACAAACATATTAGTAGTTGCCTAATACAAACGTAATGAAAAATTTCCTAGCTAGCTATAACATTTTGTAGGAGTTCGTTATATCTGTGGGAAGGTGAAAATCTTCAGTTTCTAAAATTGTAATAACATCCTACTAATGTAATCGGAAAATGAAAAAGGATTTTTACTGTCATTGTTTATGTTTATGTTTTATATGTTGAGTAACTTGTGTTACTGTTAACTTAAAGAAACATTGTATGAAGTACAGGCTGTGCATTAACAAGTCCATCTTGTTTCTTCTCTTCCACTTTCTCTGTAATTCTCTTTATATGATTGTGATTATTATCACAGTTAAGTTATCATTTTTTGATGTAAAGAATTGATAAAATTATCTTTTCCTTTTTAACATTACTTGATGACCAAAATTATTCCTGGCCCAGGACTATTAAAAAGATGTGTCATCTCTGCTGAGACATCTAACAGGGTTATTGCTAAATATACTAACTTTGTTATGTCTAGCAGGCCATAGACTGGTTTCAATGCGTCTTCCCTGTCCTTGTGTGACAATTTTGTCAACAATTTTAACAACAGTAATAATATATTTTGTATCAATTTTATGATGGTGACAAATAACTATACATACCTGTTTCATCCTTTTTTGTCTGCATTTGTCCTCACAGTTTGAAAGTACATGGGGTGTCAACTTTCTATGAAACGGACGCACTTTGAATCTTGCAGCCAAAATTCTTATTATTTCAGTTGCGTGTCTGTCACCATCACCTCCATAGATACTAGCCTATCGAACTCTGTTACAGGAAATCTTCTGTTGTCAGCCAAAGAGGGCAAAGCTACATCACAGTGAATCAATGAGGAAAAAAAGGAAAGACAGGATGCAACAAAAAAAGGGAAGAGGAAGACAAGTCAATGCTTCTGGTATAAAGTTGGATGGAAGTTGCTGAGTTGCTTCTAGCACTCCTCTCAAGATGATGAGAGTCCAAGAAATACCATATTGTGTACAAGAAATGTGAGAGTCCTGATGGTAGAAAATGGCCAAATGGTGGACAAGAGGCAAAGAAGGATAAACAGTGGACATAAGCAGTGTGTTGAGTTCAAAGAGTAACTCAGCGCTGTCTGGCAGGTCCCATCACTTCTTTATGGTGTGTCTCAACAGGGGGCAGTGAGTCAAGCCAAGCATGCATGTGAGCATTCAACAAACACGCATGCGAAACCATCACTGGAGCCCAGAGTTGTAGCCCAGACTCAACAGGGTCAGATGACCCGAGCAGCCATCCCATCTTGGGGAGTACCCAAGACACCTCACCCAGATGGCCACCTCAGCCACCAGACACACTGCAGGCCCAGGCACCCAAAAGGGCAACAACAAGCACCACTAAAGCAACAAAACCAGCCTCCAGAGGAGCAGGACGCGAAGGCCAACCCACTAAGCAAACAACAGTGGAGCGATGCTTAGCTGAGCCAGGGGTGGGCAGGGGCAAAGGGAGAGGGGCAGTGACGCTGCTAGTGACCCACCACCCGCCTGCCTCAGGCTGAACGCACCCCAACCCCCCATGAGGGACGACGCAGCGCAAGCAACCAATCCTGTCTGAAACCACAGCAGCCACCGGGACAACGTGCTGCAGCAGACCCAACACTACTGTTCATCAAAAAACAGAGCCCCAGCCGTGACCCTAAAGCCCACCAGGAACCCACCCAAACCACCTGCCACAGGCCACCAGGGCCCACCAAACCAAAAACCTACTGACCCCATTGGGAGGGAGGCACTGCCCCTCAACAACTGGTCCAGGCCCAAAAAGCCAGGCCATACCTAAACCTAGTGACAGCCCACCATCTCCTGCCTTTACTATGTTTCCTCAATTCCTGATGAAGAAACATTATCCCTACACTGTGAATAAGTGTAACCCAAAGTGTAATGTGGTGCATTAAAATTGGAGGAATCGGGTGGAAGCAAGGAAGCTGCTTTGCATCCTACCCCACCATAAAATGCTCTGGACCCGCCCAGGTCTGCCCTCCAAGGTGTGAATGTATGTGGTGCATTAAAATTGGAGGACAGGCGAAGCACATGAGAGGGGGGCACCCTGATAAACCATGTGAGCATGTCAGAAACTTGGGGGTGATTTGAGACTCTAATCTTAACTTCCAAAAACACATCTTTAATAATTTTAAAATTTCCTTTTATCACCTTAGATGTCTCCTGTCCAAGTCCAGCTCTAAAAGGCTAGCCCATGCTTTTATTTTCAGTAGACTGGACTACTGTAACTCATTTGTTGCTGGACAGCCAAAACACATTAAATAAACTGCAGCTTATTCAGAATGCGGCAGTTGGAGTTTTAACTGAAACCAAAAAGTCAGAGCATATCACTCCTATTTTATAATCTCTTCACAGGCTTAGTAAGCAAAGAATTGATTTTAAAGTGCTTGTTATTGTTTTTAAATCATTTAAGGGTTTAGCTCCTTCTAATGTTTGTGACATGTTCACTGAATACAGCTTTTTCCCAAGTTTTTAATCAGGTCAAATTTGTTTGAGTCCTTAGTAATATTATCATTATTTTTACTATTAATATTGTTATTATTACCTCTCTTGTAATGAATAGAAATAATAATATCGTCTTGTCCCGTATGTCTTTTATCATGTCCTATTTGATTTTGGATTTTACATGCTATTTTATATTTTTTGTAATGTACGTGGTATCTTTGCTTTTATTTTTAAGCACATTGAGTTTACACTTGTTGCATGAAATGTGCCATATAAATAAAGTGATTTGACCAAAATTAAATAATTAAAATTCCTTTGAAACATGTTCTACATGCATGTCAAACATTTTTCTTTGAATAATGTGTAAAATTTTGTTAATCAATTAACATGGTGGGGTTTTTAGGACCCCCACTCTTTCTAACTAAACTAGAGCTGAGAGTTCTTAAGTCTAAAAACTTAAGTAAAAACTTTTAGCCTGTCAACGTCTTGGCTATTGGCCTAACTGTGCACTGTCTGTGGTTCTGAACAGGGTACTGAAACACAGAGTAACTTACTGCAGAGAAATCCTCATCACAAGAGGCATCTTGCTAAGGCAAGAAAAAGTAAACTAATTAAAAACTTATTTACATGACTGAAAAACAATTTGGTGAACTCACAGGGAAAATTAAAGCTTGGTGTTTAAGAGAGAGACATAAAGAAACAGAAAGACAAAGAGACAGAATGACAGAGAAAGTGGATAAAGGGGAAAAGGTGGACTTGTAAATGTGCAGCCTATTCTGCACACAATGTTTCTGTAAGTTATTAATAACACAGGTTAATCAAAACACTGCTTTGACACATTTTAACTCGCTTTGCTCAAACCTTAGTGATATTTTCTAAGGAGCTCACTCAAACCCATTAGCAGGTGTTAAAGTAAATAAACAGACATTGACAAATAAAAGATTTTAATTTTCTGATAACATTTGTTCCAATTTTGGAAACTAACGATTTTCACCTTCCCACAAATAAGATGAAAAAATAAATAAATAAATGACTCCAACAAATGTTGAAGTTACTACATTCGAGGGAAATTTTGTATAACATTTGCAGTAGGTAACTGGTATTACATTTGTGGGAAATTTATTACGTTTATGGGATTATTACATTTAAAGCTGCAGATTTACGTTTGTGGGCTGTTATCACACATGAGTGTTACAAGCCTCTTTCCACTAAGCAGACTCAAGTAAAAAAAGAACATTCGATGGTCTTTACAGACAGAAGTAAACAGACCAGACTGGTCTGTAGACAACAGAGAGGCCTAAAAAACCAACAACTTAAGGGACTTTGCAGAGCAACACACTGGGAGGGACATATTTTCCTTCCATGGACTTGCTAATGTAGCAGGGCCTAACAGAATAGCATAGCATGACTTATCACAGAACAGTTCAGCCTCTCACAATGTTGTATTAATGTGTTTGAATGTCTTCACTGAGCGTTATGTCTATTTCTGGTTACTGTTTAGCTAGTTATCAATTTACACATAGGACTGGAAGTAGTCACATGTGAGTAACCTATGTACAACTAACCCCTCTTTTAATCTGGCACCTTTAGTTTACATGCACTGGCCTCAAACAAAGAAACCTTTTAACATCCCCTACCAGCCATATAGCCTCAGTGGCAATCTTTGATACTGCCATCTTTGTTGTAGATACCTGAAGATGCCTATACAAACTTTAAGAGGTGTGTATAGTTCCTTGTTAAAGTAGATTACATACTGTGTCTGTTTATTTTGGTATTTGTTTAACAAATAATTTAGAATATCAAGTCATCTGATGGTCTGTTTTAATGTTGTACCAAAGTAAATGATGCCACCTCCACTCTGTAGAACTCCAGACCCTTCAGCTTTTGATTGGTTGTGTAATTTTGGTTATGGATATTTTATAATTTATTAATCATGGGTCCATATTTATCAAGGGTAAACTAATGAGACAAGTCAAACCATTACCTAAAATCTGCGCCAACTTGCTTTAATCTACAGGCATTACCAGAACTTGTCCTTATCTAAGTAAAATCATTCACTAACCTGTGAATCACTGACCTGCTAAATATCTGTTCCTTAATTGTCCTTCACTCTCCATAGAGACAATTCTTAGGTGTCTTTTATTGTTTGGTGTGCAAAAACGTGACAGCAGCTGTAAGGCATGTACTAATAGGTTTTTTGCTTTGTTTTTTTTTTGGGCACAAGCACAGCACTTGGTTGCACCAGGAATTGTATTTTTGAAGACAGCAAAGTAAAGCTACCTGCCCTTTCTCATTTAGCATGTAGCAGTACATACATGCATATGTGTGTGTATGTGTATGCGTATATGTGCGTGTGTGTTTGTGTGTACACACCCACCCACACACACACACACACACACACACACACACGCATAAACCAAATTCCAAAAAAGATGGGATACTACAAAAAATGTAAATAAAAACAGAATTTAATGATTTGCAATTCCATGTTGTTCCTTGCTGACACGAGCATGGTTGCTCCAACTGTCAGCCACCGATCTGATCTGACAGTTGTGATCCTGTCCCGTCCATTGAGATTTATTTGGCATTATGATTACAATTATTCATAATTTGAAATTTAAGATGTGTGTATGTGTGTGTGTGTACCAGGGGCCGGCTGTGTGTCATTGCTATCGTGCACCTGGCGCAAACATCATTTTTGCCACAAGTGTAAAATAGCAAATCCACTTTGCGCCAGGGCTGTGTGCCGAGGGGCAGGAGGTCTGAGAATGAAGGTGGAATGGAGACATGTCCTGGCGCATTTGCTATCAAGTGGATTTGCTATCTTACATTTGTTGCAAAAATTATGTTTGCACCGGGTGTACAATAGGGCCAAATATGTTTTGTCTTGTAGTTCTTTAGACTGTTAATCATAATACTGTGGTGGGATGTGATAAATCTCCTTGGTAGTGGGATAGACAATACATGTATGTCTGCTCAATTTCAGACAGTGTAGTTACAGGGGACAAGAGCAGCCATGCATATACATTCTGGGTAAGGAGGAAGTTAAAAGGATTCAATAATTAAATCAGAGTCAAGCTCAATTAATGTTTTTTTATGAACAATAATTTATATCTTGCAAAATGAAAACATTTATTCAGCAATTACTATTTTAAAGATCACATGTGTGCATCACTGTACACCATAATTAAAGACAAAGGCTTTACAATCATGCTTATTCATAGTCGGTCTTAGCATTGATACATTACAAAAAAATGTACAACATGAAAGTAATTTGGTATTACAGTATATATCCAGTGTGTGTGTGTAATTCTTAAACTGACAAAATTACAAAGTGACATTCCACACAAAATCTTTTAAGTATTAATACTAATGGCTCTAAAATGGCTGTTTGAGCATTTTGATACTGACAGAGATGGGTTCATGGCAAATAGAGCAAAGCTTTTCTTAGCATGAGAGCATTAATCAGGAGGACTGTCTGGGACAGTGTGCTCCCCTGCGACAATGAAGGGGTTCCATTGCATAGTACTGTACTTCCAAAACAGAACTGGTCTTTTGTCTGCCACTGCATTAGAAAGGATGTGACTGAAGCACACATCACAGAGCTTGATGTGGCTAAAGGAATATTTTTAGAGTTTGCACCACACAAGACATATCCAGTGACATTTAAATAAAATTGAACAAGCTACAGGTGAGTTGGGATATGTTTTTTTTGGTAGAGTTTGCGGTATGTGTGGTACATTGCTTGCCTTAAATCACCAGGTCTCATTTATGAAACATTAGTAAATCTTTGTGTAGATCTGCACACAAATATCCTGGGCACTTAAAACCAACACCAGATTCATGAAGGCAGCAGAAAACTAAGGTTTGATCGTAGGCACATGTTAATGTTCATGAATACCATCAACCATAAACTGTCATCTGGTTCTCACAATCAGCATACATCCCAGCCCATGAGCAGCCATATAAGGAGGTGTGGATAAGTGCATCCTGTGGACCGGCGGTATAATGCTGCCGGAGTCACGAGAACGGTACTGAGGAATTTTTTTCTTCAAGACAGGAAATATTTGCAGTTTGCATAATCCGGTCAAAATTTATATGGGTTATACTTTTTTGAGCGCCTCAATATCCAATCATCAGTGTGTATACCATGCAAGAGAGATGATAAAAACAAACACAATGGTCAGTTATCATTTTGACATTCATCATGGCTTGATTGGTTCATGTCAATTAATACATAGGGTGACATTTAAGAAAACACTCAATCGTAAAATTTCCATTAGCTGTCTGATATCGGCCCTAGGGTGATAGTGGCACAGTGAATTTTCTACAGCCTATTTAACTACTGCGGTAGTTGAAAAGTTGAAAAGGCAGCATCAGATCATCATGTTGAGACTTAGCATGTTTAAACTTAAAGCATTTGATCATATGTTGCAGAGTTGACTAATTCTATGTAAACTTGTTGCAGCAGAAGCTGTGGTGCGTACGCAAATGCACATGCGTCATAGGTGTGCCTCTGTACTCAAAAAAGAGGCCCTACACCCCTGCAAGTGAGCAAGGTGCAGACTGAGGAAGAGAGAAAAAGAAAGGAAAACTTTCCAGATGCTGAGACCGAAGTTATTTTAGGTGACGTGTAGGGAAGAAAAAAGATTTTATTTTCTTCTGTTAGTGTGGCTGTTACGATGGTTTACAGCCTTTTATTTTCATTAGCCTATTATACAACATGTAGAAAACTTAAAAAAAGCTATTAAGTTAAATAACTCAATGATGTTTTAATAAACCTTATCTGAAGCTTAAACCTGTTGATTGCCTACTAATCCAGCTCAATGAGCTAGATTTCCTTTTTTTGTCATGTTTAAACGACCTGTTTCACGGCATCTGCATGTTGTGAACACAACAGAGTACAATATGAATTGAGATTGTAATTTATAATAATTACAGGCTTTAAATGTGTGCATACTTTATTTACACAAGAACTACGAGTAGTCAGAAGCAGGAGCAGATTTTGATAGCAAAGATCCGACCTGCTAACATATTGATAAATGCCGAAATACATGTAAATTTCCTTTTGCAAACAGCAAATTCGTTCTGCTCACGTTTCACGAATGAGACCCATTGTCATTAGCCAAAAGCATGCATATTTTAAAACTTAAAATATTCTTTAGGTTATAGCCATGTAGTAATATAGTAACACATTAGCTATTTTTGCACTGTGAATGTGAGTGTATTTGCATGATTGTGTGTGCATACGGGTCCTTACTGGTTTACACCTTAGACATTTAGCCTATAAACATCTTAACACTTTTGTGGCCACTGTTATAATTCTTGCTGTAACTGCTGTGAAGCCAAGCAACTATTGCTGTTCTCAATAATTGTGTAAATTTTACAGCCAGCATGAAGCTTGCTATAGTTTCATACTCACAAGATATATTTTGGGTGGAGTTTCACTTTGACTCACTTATTTGAGTATGCAGATATTTTTCAATAACCAATGGTGATATTTATACAATACAGTTTTAGCTATCTGTTTTATTAGATACTGATTGTGATTGAATTGTGTTTTTTTAATCCTCCGTGAAATGCATTAACAGTGTGTACCCACAAAACACTATCAGCACATTTGGATTATACATGCAGTATCTCTTGTAGAAGGTTATTAACTCCATTTAATAATTTGTCCAGGACACTGAGACCAAAACTGAAACAAATCTGAAAATCAAGGTGAAAAGATATCATATTATTGGAATTAAGTCTAATGTATTCTATTGATTCATATTTAAGTGCATATGTCTCTGAACAGTGAAACTGATCACTGTTACTGATTCATTGCTTTATTTCACTTCTCTTCTTCATTTGATCAGTTCAGAAGTTGGAGACCCTGGTGGTGCGTCTTCCAGTCCTTAAACCAGCCCTCGCTCCATTTTGCAAACATCCTCCAGCTTCCTGGGCTTGCTGAATCCTAAAGGCCTCTCTCAAGTTCTGAGCTCGGACTTCCTTGCTCTGGATTTCCTCTACTACTCGACTAGGGAACCAACCTCTTTCACCATCATGCAGCCTTTCACCCATCATCCAGCCTAGAATATAGAAAGTACAGAAAGACCAGATGTGACATGAAGATGGAATAAAAAAAAATGTACAAAAAACTGAACTTTAGAGTTTATATTAAAGCAGATTTGTCCCTTGACGCACCATCTTCTGTTTTTTCTAACAGGTTCAAAACGTCAGCCATCTCAATGGCAAGTTCATCTGGCTCCTGAGATGAGTATGACTGAATACACTGCACCTGTGGAGAGTCTGGCATAAATCACAGATGAGTTATCCACATAGCTCCATGTCTGCATATTAAGAACCGTACTCAATTAGTGTTATGTTCTATCTCACCTGGTTGGTGGGCACTAGTAGACATAAAGCGTGTGCGCCGGTTAGGAGTGAGAGCACACATCCATCGAAGCTTGTCACTCCTGTCCACAGAGAGCAAACTGACTAGTTCCCAGTTAAATATGAAACTCATTTTTGTATGATATTGTTACAAAACCCTATTCCAAAAAGTTGGGACGGTATGTAAAATGTAAATAAGAATGGCATGCAATGATTTGTGATTCCTTTTCAGTCTATATTCAGTTGAATACAGTACAAAGACAAGAAATGTTAAAATGATCAAATTTATTGTTTTTTTTTTTAAATATACAGTCATTCTGAATTTGGTACTTGCAACACATTCCAAAAAAGTTGAGGCAGGGGCATGTTACCACTTTGTTACATCAGTTTTCCTTAAATAACACTCAGTGTTACTTGACTGAGGACACCAACAGTTGAAGTTTTAATTGTGCAGTTATTTCCCAGTCATGCTTGATATACAACCTCAGTTGCTCAGTAATTTGGTGCTCCAGTGTCATATTTTGTGCTTGATAATATGCCACACATTTTCAATGAGAGACAGGTCTGGACTGCACACAGGCCAGTCTAGTATCTGCACTTTTTTACTATGAAGCCATGCTGTTGTAACACTTGTGGAATGTGACTTGGCATTGTGGAATAATTGAACTGAACAGAAATAAGCAGGGGTGTACCTGAAAAAGACGTCCATTTGTTTGATAGAGTCTTAACTTGCACTTGTTGATGCAACCATCCATGTTAACTGACAGTGGGTTTCCAAAGTGTTCCCAAGCCCATGTAGCAATATCTATTACATAATGATGTTGGTTTTTGATGCAGTGCCGTCTGAGGGGTGGATGGTCACAGGCATTCAGTGTTGGGATTTCTCTGAATCTTTTGATGATATGGACTGTAGATGGTGAAATCCTAAAATTTTTCACAAACATTTTTCTTTGACTGTTGGATTATTTGCCCATGCAGTTGTTCATGAATCGGTGAACCTTGCCCTATCCTTGCGTGTGACTGTCTTAGCCTTTCAGGATGCTCCTTTTATACCCACTCATGACATTGTCACCTGTTTCCAATTAACCTGTGAAATATTCCAGGCATTTCTTTTTAGAATTCCTCAACTTTCCCATTTTTTTGTTGTCTGTCCCAACTTTTTTGGAACTTGTGACAGGCATCACATACAGATTGCGTGTATTTTTCCCAAAAATTAAAAATAAATAAATTTTATTAGTTTAATGTTGAATCTTGTCTTTGTACTGTATTCAATTGAATATAGACTGAGAAAGGCGATTCATTGTATTCTGTTCTCACTAATATTTTACATAGCGTCCCAACTTTTTTGGAATATTATTATTCCAACAGGTCAAACCATCAGCCTATAAGAAAGTTATAAGATGTATTCCATTTTCCATATTCTCTATTTCCTTTTAATGAACAAACCCTACGAAAAGACCATCTAACCCCAACCCTACTCTAATCAACAATTCTTCTTTCTCTTCTTTCTTATTGTACTTTTTTTCTGCTGCAAAGAGCTCTGTTGTTGTACAAACTACTAGTCTAAAAACACATTAGTAAGCCACACTGTTGTCATGGCGAAATGTTACTTATTAACATCAACTCTGAGCAGTTTACTTCTTTGTTGTGGATTGCATTTTATGTGAATGTATAGAATGCACAGGTGTTCCTGATGAGCCGGTTTACTCTGCATAAATGCCATTGCCATTAGTGTTTGAATAAATGTTGACTTGTATTGTAAAATGCTTTGAAAGGTATGAAGACAAGGTATGAAGAAAGAAAAACTTTAGAATTACTGTACATTTACCATGCTCCGTGAGGAAAAAATGTAATGGGCTTGGTGTTGAGTGCCACATTAGAGGAAAGGAGGTCAAAAAGTATTGAAAGACTGACTAAGATTTTGTAAAGCTTTATCTATTAATGAGGTTTGCTGAAAATAACAAAAATATAGAATAAAATCAGCCTTGCCCTAATATTTTACTAATTCACAAGTGACAATAAAACTTATGTAGATTCCATTTTTTCTTACTTAGTGGTATCAGTTACAACAAATGGTGGAGAGTCAGACAGCAGCCATCATTATATCTTCAGGTCTTGTTTAGATTCTTTGGGTGTTAAGTTGGTTGCAATGTACAATCTCTGTAATACGTGCTACTAAATTCTACACAATAGGACTTAAAATAATCAGAAATTCTAACTTCACATTTGCACAATTTTTACACCTGCTTTTTACACATTAAGTATTTTTAATGCTGAATTCACCAGTGATCCAATAAAATGCTTGACCCAGTCTTCTCTGCCTGTTACAAAAGCCTTGGTGCATGACCCAAAAGAACAAACTCTAGTGTATGTACAGTAAAACATGGAGACCACTGTGCATCTTCTGTCTGTGTTCTAGTGTCACAAAAGGTAAATGAAAAAATATGTGATAAAGTTTTAAGTATTGTTTGACTGTAAATCAGCTACATTAGAAATTACAACTGCAGGAGAAATACCAAAAAAAGGACATTAAGTACAGAAATGTATTTAAATGGTTCTATGTCCTATGATTTTTTAATAGCGTTGATGAACTGCCATTGATCACGGAGTAAAGTACTAAAAGCCCAACACAATTGAGTTATATAGGCTTTTAGTTGATATTAACAAGGTATCACATGATGATACCTTAGCAACAGACATGTTGCTATTGTTACCAAACAATATGCATATCCATTTGGTTCATCCTCATACAGATTTCTTCCTTGAAAGTTCACAATCAGCAGATGATTTCATTAGCAGTTAAGCTTGTTAGCTAAAATCAGAGATGTACAAAGTAAGAAAATATGTGGTTAGTCAGTCAGTTCGCATTTACAAAGAAACCTATTCTAGGTTTGCTAGAAAGCAGACCAAGGCCCATCCTTTTATACAGTTTCTACATTTTTCTCTTATTACCCCGACCCACTCAGCAATCTGTCACAACAGCCAATGGAACTCTTTGCTAATTCTGCTTCAGATACTCACATACAAGAGGTCTTAAGCATGTAGCTGACTTGACGCTCCTCTTGGTTCTCCAGCAGCTTAAGATTGAAGACACTGGCCAGGAGCTGGCCCTGGTCCTCCAAATCTTCAGTCCTCAACATGGCACGTGTGCATGAGTCAAGAACCAGAAACTTGTCCCCACTGATAAAAAGTTGACTAGATTAATAATTCCTGCATTTTATACAAGAAATGACTGATTTTTTTGTAAACATATCCCTGGTTGCCACCAGTGGTAGGTAATTACGCTACAGGCCAAAAGTTTTAGAACACCCCAATTTTTCAAGTTTTTTATTGAAAATTATTCGGTTCAATGTCTCATTGCACTCTGAAATGAAAGCATAGTACAAATAAGCAATCCCAAACCAGCTTGATGGGGTTTAAGTCTGGAGACTGTGCTGGCCACTCCATGATTTCAAGCTTACCATCTTGCTCTTTTTTCCTGAGGCAGTTCTGGCATAGCTTGGACTTATGTTTTGGGTCATTATCTTGTTGTAGGATGAACCCCTGACCAACTAGGCACATACCAGAGGGTATTGCATGGCACTGCAGAATGCTGTGGTAGTTGTTTTGGTTCAGGATGCCTCTCACTCTGTACAAGCCACCGACCCTGGATCCAGCAAAACAGCCCCAGACCATCACACTTCCTTCTTCCTTCTCCATGTTTGACAGTTGATGCCACACACTGTGGAACCATCCTTTTGCCTATTTGACAGCGTACAAAGATCCTACGTGATGAAACCAAGATTTAAAATTTTTATTCATCAGTCCATAATACCTTCTTCCAGTCTTCAGGTAGTCCAATGGCGGCGTTTCATGGCCCAGGCAAGCCTCTTTGTCTTATTCTGATGTCTTAGCAATGGCTTTCTTGCTGCAACTTGTCCTGTCAAACCTGCAGCTCGAAGTCTTCTCTTCACAGTTGAAACTGAGACTTGCTTACTACGACCACTATTAAGCTGTGCTTGAAGCTGTTGTTGTGTGAGCCACCTATCACGCAAGCTGTTAACTCTCAGAAACTTGTCCTCTGATTCAATTGTGGCTTTGGGTCTGCCAGACCACTTCCTGTCAGATTTGCCCCAGTTTCTGAGTGCCTTTTGATGGTGAAGGAAACTGTACTCACTGACACCTTGACTTTCTTTGCAATTTCTCTGTAGGAAAGACCTACATTTTTAAATATTATGACAGTCTGTCTCTCTCCCATTGTTAATTGCCTTTTTCTCTCCATTTTTGTAGCAACACACTATTTTCTGCAGTACAATACTGTTCAACTGATGCTCACGAGGATATGGTACCACAATGTGTTCCAACACTGCTTTTATGCAGACAGAGGGGGTTGTAAGTAATACAGAAAAGTTGGAACATCTGTAGGAATTAGTAGCACCAGCTTCCAAGGCTTGACCAACCTCCATTGTTGCAGAACAGCTTTAAATTGTTAACCCATTTTGTGTTCCCTGAAAAAGGCCTTTTTATATAATTCTGAAATGTACATTATTTTTCAGTTTTGGATAACCTTACCTTTTTTTAACCTCTGGCAGTTCACCACTTATCTTTGTACCATTTCAAGCTATTCATTGGACTTGAACAACTTGAATTGCAATAAATAACTGGAAAAATTGGGGTGTTCTCAAACTTTTGACCAGTGGTGTACATGTTACAAGTAATACAGAAGAGTAAAATTGTCATGGTTGGTGGGTGAAGGGGGGTTTTTGAGTTGAGTGATTATTCTTGTTTAGTGTTTTTCTGTTTTGTTAATCCCTGGTCATGTTCTTGATTTAAGTTAAGTTGATTTAGTGTTGTATTGTGTCTATGTTTGTCTCGTGACTTCCTATTTTATTTTGATAGTCTCGTCTCCCCTTGTGTTGTCTTCAGGTTTACTTCCTTTGTTCCTTTCCCGTCTTTTGTGCT